>JBANCZ010000384.1:10000-38356 GCA_037040025.1 Sphaerogastrella javana
TTTTTTGGTGTTTTTGTTAAAGCACACATAAGGCAAATTTTAAATTGCACTTAACCAAATCTTTATCAAATTCTAAACAATTTTTTAATGCACTTGCAACGTTTAAACTTGGCGCTTAAGCTAATCTTCGTTTTGGCCTACTTAAAACTGTGCAAAAGATAGCGGTTATAATGGTCAGATTATGCCTGTTATTTATATGTTTATGGACTAAGTTGATCTTCACATTTGACCCCGCAGCATGTTGTCTAAAGCTTGAAACCTGTTGAATGTCTTAAGCTTTGTTTGGCTTTTAAATTTCTCGTAATTATTAGGATTATTTCTATTGAAAAGTTTGGCTTTAACTGTCCAAACTCTCGGCTCAAAATTTCATTTAGATGCGTTTCACTTTTGGCACGGCAATGTTTTCTTTTGATATGAAATTTTATATTATTTAAAGAATTAATACTATTATTATTATTAAAATTTTTTATGAGATTAAAAAAATTATTTTTATGTATCTGTAGGTGTTAAAGTTTAAGTCATATAAACAGAATCTAATCAAATAAGATCTTATATTTCAAGCATTTGTGAAATGAAACTACCTTAATTTATTTAATGATATATACATTTTTTTAATTATTATTTTTTAAATGAAAATTCAAAACATATGTTGCTTCTTGAAATTTTCTTGCCTTATTTACCACATTTTCTCAATTAAAAATGTGAAAACTTGAACAAGTGTTGCGGTTTTTTTTTTCGCTATGCGTAGCCAAGACTTGGCCTAAATTACAATCAATTTAGGCAGGCAAAAAACGGCTAAAATGGCTGCAGCCGATTTGGTTATTTAGCCACGTTAGCCCAAAAGTTAAAAGTCAAATGTGAGCTTGAATTACCAACTGCCACAGCAGCAGCAGCAACAAAATGTGAGCATTCTTGGGGATTTATGAGCGAGCATGCAAAAGAAACCGGCTCAGGCAAGGGTTTATGCCAAATGCAGGCCAAGCGAACGCAGTCAGGGAGGCGGGGCAAGAGGGTCAGCCAGGCAAGAGGTTGCAGAGAGGCAGAGAGCTGTCTCAAGTTGGGGCCTAGGGCGACGTCTAACCAAATACGAGTAAAGCGGCAAGTCAAGTGGCATGCAATAGCATTTTGGCTAGCTGAAATGGCCAGCCGATACATACACAAGCACACACACATAGCATATTTTATATTATATATATGTGTGTGTATGTGTATACTTTATTTTGGCCAAATATGGCGATCGCATGCTGCTGCCACAGAGCTTTAGCTACACGCTCCAAAGTGGCCAAAAGCGACACAGATACCTTACAGACAGCCAAATCCAAGTCTGACGTGGACTTTGACTGTGGCTGCACAAACGGCGAGGTTTAGAGGGGGTGGAGGCAACATGAGAGGGGGTAGACGCAGTTGGAGACTAAGTCTAAAGACTAAGCCTAAGAGACGGCAACGCAGTTTAACTGCGGCAACTTCGAATGTGGCTGCTGCTGCTGCTGTTGTTGCTGTTGCTACTTTGGCCAATTTTTGCACTTGCGCAAAAGGTCTCAAGACAGGTTACGCGCCTGTGGCGATTTAACCGTTTTCATGCAACCAAAAAAACAGCAAAAACATCAACAACAACAAACAGCAAAAGCAGCCAAGTTCTTCGTGCCATGTTGCCTTTATTGGCCTCGCTGTGGTCACGCCAACGCCAAGTAAAGCCAAACAACAACAGCAACAGCAACCACCAAATCGTTGGCCAAAAGGGTCAGGCAATGGGCAGCAGCAGCAGCAGCGGTTTACATTTTGGCCACCATTAGAAAGCAATCCGTCAGTATGGTTTGGCACACCCACGCCCTGGCATGCCACAGCCAAACCGGTCAGCTTAGACAGCCTCAGCCTCAGCATCGGTTCTCCTTGACTTTATTACGGCAAAGCCAAAGAACAATGCCAGCAACAACAACAACAACAACAACAACAACAACAACAGCAACAGCAGCAGCAGCAGCAGCTCCTGCTTAGCCTGACCCAAAAGTACGCCTACGCCCAGAAAAAAAAGGTTTTTATTTTGTGCGACACATTTATGACTAATGCGTTGCGGTTGGTGCCACAACATGTGGCAACAAGCACACAGATACAACATACATACAAACTGAGATACAAGAGAGATACGTGCTGCTCCTTGGCTCATTGGCTGTTCGTGGGCAGTGGAAAGACCATTAGAGCGACAGAATTCTGTGCAGCAGGTGACAGCTTCAGGCACAGCGAGTGCAAGATGGCCTAAAGTATCTGACAGATGCGCACAGCCCACAGTGAGCAGCGAGCATGCAGTTTTTCAGCGTGTTTCATTCGCTGTATACCCTTGGATGCCGAAAATGTTGAGTTGCTACATCTGTTATGTGCATACAAACTTGACAGGGATGCGAATATATCATGGTATTCATGCTGCTTGTCATAAGTGTATCTAATAGATACCATGCTGTTGAGTGGCTAAAAGCTGTATCTGAAAGATACAATTCGATGCAGAAGACTTAGCTTAAGCATGAAAAAAATGGACTAGTATTTACTACAGACTAGTATATATTTGTATTCTAAATGTATCTGCAAGATACATTTTTATTTATGCATTTTTTTTTCATCTATATAAATTGCAGGGTATTTGTTAGCTGCACTCAACCCATGCCTCGGCAAGTTAATTGTTTTTCTGTCATTTCTTTTTTTTTGGCTGCTGACATCATGCGACTTAAAAGATTTGCATAGATTTTTTTTTTGCCGCGTTGAGTTATGCGTCGAGGCTGCTGCTTGGCCTGCAACTTCAACGGTTGCTGCGTCTCCTCTGCATCTTAAGTTTTGACTTTTGTCTAAATTTACAGCTGTGCCTTGTTTATTTGTTTAATTAATTTGTTGCTTTTGCTTTACGGCTTTATTAGCCAATGCGTCAGCCCACGCAGTACTTGCATTCGCTTCTTTATTTAGCCAGAGCATCAAAAAAATACAAAAAAAAAAAAATAATAAAATTGAAAAATCAAACAGCACAAAAAATAAAGTCATAAAATAATGGCAGACATTATTGCAAGATGACAGCCAAATGCAACACATTAAAAATTGCGTATACGCAATGTTGTGCAGCAAAAAAAAACTATGCAAATTCAAAACAGAAGCTGCAGCTGCTGCTTCCGCTGCTGTTGCTGCTGCTGCTGCCCCAAAGACACATTTTGGCTTAAACGAAAATTTATCGGCTCACATTAAAGTTTATTGCATTACCAAATTACGGCTATTATTTGAACAGCAATTAAGGCACCGGGGGTGTAGCACTATCAACTTGCGGCAGCAGCAAAAACAGCGACAAGTACATAAAAAAAGGAGATAGAGTGGTGACTGCGAAGAGAGGGTTAAAGAGAGAGAGAGAGAGAGAGAGGGGTTGGTGGCATCCATTTTATTGTGCGCTCTTTTTATGACAATTTTGCGCTTTTACTTTTCTGGCCGCAAGTGGTTGCAACACGCTCTCTGTCTGCGCCTCAGGCTGGTCTCCACTTGAACCCCCACTCTGTGTTGGTTATTGCTGTTGAGCTTGTTGCATTTGTTGCTCTTTTTTGTTCTTTTTTTTGTGCCCTTCAGCCGTGTCGCTATTTACCCTTGCTGCAACTTTTTTACTGTCTTTTTTTCTCTCGATATTTTGTGTAATTTTTTTGCTTGCCATTCCGGCGGCCGACGTGTGTCCGCTGCTTGTGGCATTGGTGGCAAGCGGCAAACTCTTGGTGGAATGTGGCAAAATGCAGAATACAAATTAAGTGTTGCATAGCATGAAAATTGTTGAGTTCATTGAGAAAACATTGAGAAGATACTGCGTAAATTATTTACAAATGTATACAATACAATTTAAAAAATATTTTTAAAGTGAGATTCACTTTAATTATTTTATTAACAATTTAAGAATTACCTGTATTTATTTTGCATATGAAAATATTTGGATTTGTTTTATTAGATTAATTTGCAATTCTGTTGTTGCTGTTTCGTTGACTTGACTTACCTGAAAAATAGAAAAATAAAATATTTATTAGTTTGCAGTCAAAAGGAATTCTCACAAAATACCAACAAAAATAAATGTATGAGAGTGTGTGTGTGTATTTATATGTCGAATGCTAATGAACTTATAGGAAAATCATATAGTTAAAACTATAATTTGTGTATGATATTTATTTTGGACTCGAAACCATAATAATTAATGCATTTGCTTATAACATTTGTGTGGGTTAACATATTGTTAATTTTAGTTACTTCTTTTTGTAGCTATTTATTAGTTACATTTACGAGTATTTTTTGAGTATTTTTTGCAGCCAGTTCTAAAGGCAGTCTAACAGGCATTGTAGTTTATTTTATTATTAATAACTTAAAACTAATCTACAATTTAAATAGATACATACATACAGACATACATACAAACACGTATTAGTTATAACATACACTAACGGCCAAGAGTCCATTCAAGTCTTAGGATTAGTAGAGTATTAGATTTGCAGACACGCCCAGGCTATCAGTTTTTGCGTGTAAACGTAGTGCAAATTACAATAATTTGATGGTTCTAGTTCTAGCTCTAGTTATAGCTTTAGCTCTAGGTCTTGCTTTATCTTTAGTGCTTGCTGTCGTTCAAGTCGAGTGCTACTTGTTTGTCAAAACTATGATCTGCATAGGAGTAGCAGCTACTGAAGCCAATCAGCCGGCAAACATGCAACTCTATCGCTCAAATTCATCAAAAGCCAAACGGAAAAGTCTAGCTATTTTACCATGTCAGGAAATCGCTGCTAGGCACACTTAAATATACTACAGCAACCCCCTGTACCTCTTCTTTTCGAGATTCTGTATGAAAGTATACCTTATTTCTATCTAGACACAGCTGTCAATCTTCATTAAACTGACAGAACAACTATCTCTCGAGGCGAAGTGAAGCCTTTTAAAAAGTTCAATTACTTCGAACTATATAAATTGTTCAGGATTCCATAAAAACTCATACGAAATTACGAAATTAAAATAAATAAAATTTAAATAAATCTTCAAGCTTACATATTATCCAATATTGCAATCAAATTTAAATCAATCTATAAGTTAAACAGAAAATATAATAATATTTTTGAAAAATTTGGTTTGAAAGATAATTAAATTAAATATTTATTATTATATAGCTCTTATTCCTACGACTCTATGAGCTTATCAAACAATTTAATAGATAGCTATGATAGCTATGAGAATTCTGATATATGTAAAAAATTTAGTACATCTGTAGGTATAGTTTAGCCATATATATTACTCCGTTTTATATATAGCTTAGGTATTTTTACTCAACATTTCTGAAACATATTTATGAGCGCAAATATTGAGCAAAAGTCAACACAAAAGATTTGCCAACACTTTGTTCAAAACTTTTCAAAACGGCAGTAGGAGATGAAGAATCTGAGAAAAGTAGTTCATAAATTGTCATGCGAAATACCGCAAATTGTTAAAACAACTGCAAGAGACCCAAATGGCCCAACAAATAAACACAAGGTGCCAAAAGTCAACTGACAAAGTAAGCACAGGTCTGACAAAGAGCCCAGCCACTAGCCACAGGTGTATATGTTTCTATGAGTGTGTGTATGAGTGTGTATGAGTGTATGTATAAGTGTGCATGAGTGTGTCTGTGTGTAAGTTGGCCAAGTAGCTGTCCGTTGTCTGTTTGCCTGCCACTGCCACTGCCACTAACTAATATTGACTCTTGTACTAAGTTGCAGTAGCGCAGATTTGAGGAAAGACAGGTAATACTATACTATAACTGATAGATGCTATATATACATAAATGAATATGTATGTGTATATGTATATGTATGTGTATATGTATATGGATATGTATATGTATGGTATCTATAGAGTGCGGCCAGCTGTGTCTAAGTGCAACGTTGCTTAATTAATTAATTGCCACTCGGCCAGCGATTCTGTTTTGAGCATCGAATATAATGCAAGCTTACAATATACCATACTATATAAAAGCATAAACGTCAAAGAAAGCAATTGGTTGGTGGGGATAGAAAAAAAAAAAACAAAAAAAGCTCGTCAGACCGGCAAAAAAAAGTTATTGAAAGGAAATTGTTGACATTCCTTCTTAAATATGCAATTGCAACGGTAACTGCAACTGCAACTGGAAGTGCTACCGCTGCTGCTGTTGCGGCTGTTGATGCTATTGCTGCTGTTGTTGCATCTGTTGCAAGCAGAGCTAACTGCAACTGCAACTGCAACTTGCAACCTGAATTAGCTGCAAGTTGTCGATGGCTGATTGCCCCTAGAAGGAAAACAGCCCGTGCCTGGCAGCGCTATCTCTATTACAGCAACCAGTCCTCAGTTCAATGAGAACAAATAATACAAACTGCAGAAACAACAACAACAGCAGCAGCATCAGCAGCAGCAGCAGCAACAGCAACAACAGCAACAGCAGCGGTAGCTATTCATTCTCTTGGTTTTTTTTCTGTTAGATTTATATATATATATGTATATTTTTTTTTTAGGACAAACAATTTCCGCTGCTCTTGCTGCCCAGGAGCAAACAACGTGGGCAGCAGCAAAATGCCAGTAGTTTGTTTTATTTTCATTTTTTTTCAGCTCATTCGTTGTTGTAAAAAAATTCACAACCTTTTTTTTACGATTCAGCAGTTATCATTATTTTGTACATATTTTTTTTTACCATTTTTTTGCTATTTTTTTTTTTAAATTCATTGGGCTTGTTGGTCGTGTTTTGCGGGCTGGTTTGTTGTGGGCCAAATAAATTCTATAAGTAATAAGCAAAGATGCAACGGACTATAGCTGCGGCTATAGCTGTTGCACTTGCCCCAACTGGCTGCCATAGTGAACAGTTAGGCGCTCAACTGGTTTCAGCCAGGCCGCAGCAGCATCGGCAGCAGCAGCAGTAGTTGCAACAGCAACAGCAACAAGTGCGGCAACAAATGCAGAAAAAAAATATAAAATCTTGAGCTTCCTCCTGCTCATGGGGTACCTTTAGATGCAGCTGAAATTCTTGGCCAAAAGGGTATTTCGTGCGATTTGAACAGCAAGCAGCCAACAACAGCAACAACATACAACAACAGCAACAGCATACAACAACAGCAACAACACACAACAACAGCAACAACATACAACAACAACAACAACCACAACATCAACATGGGCTATGTTTTTTCCGCTCTATGCGCCGAGTTCGAGAGCCAGTTCGTGCAGTTGTTGCTGCTGTTGCTGCTGTTGTTGATGTTGTTGCTGTGTTTGTCTGCTGTAGCTAGATAAAAATGCAGTTAATAAAACTGTAAAAACTGGACGCATGCGCACACACACACAGACATTAATAAATAAACATATACACACATACACGTATGATCAGCTTGGCCTGGGCAAGTGCAACTGCAACTGCAACAACTGCAACTTCAACTTCAACTTCAACTGCAACTGCAACTGCAGAGTTTTGCGCCTTTTGCAACGCCATTTAATTGCCTGTTTGCATTTCACATGAGCCGCAGTAATGCAGCGGAAAGGGGCGTAGCAGATTGGAGGGCGTGCCTGGTGGCAAGCATTGGCCAGGCCCGGCTAGGCTAGGCTGGGCTTGAGTGCCTAATTTATCTATATATTCATATCTCAACGGGCGTGAAATGTAGCATCGCTATTTACGCTTGGCATATCTCGAGTGAATTTGCTTTAAATATTTAATTTTTTAAGAATTTTAATGAGTATAATAGTTTATAATAATCCTTTAAAAATATTACATAGATTTCTATAAAATAATTAAAATACTTTAAAATTAAAAATATGATTTTAAAATACTTTAAAAATACTGTGATTCATTGAAAAAGCTGTGTCAATTGTATTTCTATTTGTTTAATAATTTTAAGAACATTTGAAAATTCATTTTAAATTTGTATTAGTATATAGAAGTGTCAAAATAAATATAATTTGCATAAAATATTACCATTAATAATTATAATATTATAATAGAAACTAAAGTGCTGACCACATGTTGAGTAGTTGTGGCAAAATGTGAACCGGCATAAAACTGACCTTCGTTCATTAACGACGACAACAGAGCATAAAAAGACATAAACCTAAAAAAAATGCCATATTTGGCTGAGAACAAAATACAACAACAACAACACCTTCAACAACAATCATAGCAAAAACTCCAACAACAAAGAAAAACCAGTTGACTGCACCAACAGCAGCTGCGACTAACTAGCAAGTAGTAGTAAAAATTAGCTATAGAATTTTTGCGAGTTTCTTTCGGCTTGAATTTTTTTTTTAATTAACAACAAAAATTACATACTGAAAACAAATATACGAAAAAAAAAAAATAAAAATATACATTGTATATATATATATGATTTAAAAGCTAAATAAAAACCCAAACTGAATTAATTTCGCATTAGAACACGCGCATGCAACACGACCAAAACGCAGCAACATTTTTTTTTGTTTTTTGTTGTTTCTATTGCCAATTTTTTGTTAGCCAAATGGCTAACCGGTAAGCTAGACTATGACTGCGACTGCGATTAATACTAATACTAACACTAGTTCGGGAAGTCGTCGACTTCGTCGCAAACTGCACGCTCCGCTGGCATTTGAAACGGACTCCACCACCAAAGCGTCAAAGAAAATTTAAAAAAAATAATGAACCTAACTTGTTTGCCAAACCAAATAAATCACAACTGTAAAAAAAGGTAGATATTAATTTTTTTGCATTTTAATTACATCTATTTAAATTATGCTAAAGCAGATTTGAATTTAAGTGGATATATATACAGAAAAATATCTATGGAGAGCACTTAGTTTTTGAAGATTATAAATAAACATAATATATATAATAAATATATATTTAACAATTTAAATTAGGCTTACTGGCTAAACTAATACAACTAAAATTTTAGTTTCTAAATTTTGTAGACAGCGTGCTTAAGCAACAAATGGTTATTTAATCTTTACAAAAAGTCGAAATGTGTTTAACAGGCAGAAGAAAGCGTGACAGACCCTTCAAAGCATATATATTATTGATCATGATGAGAATAAGAGTCGTTTTGACTATGCCTATTTCTGCATCTGTTTTTATAGATTTTAGAATCGAATATTTCTTTCCCCTTTCAAATATTAGGATATCTGCCTCCACTTTCCATAATTGTGGATCCCATTTAGTATTTAATTTTTTTTTTCACTTTTCTGTGCTCTTTCAACAACAACTTAAAGTTTTTTTGCGTCAGCATTTGCGGTTGCAAATTAGCACCTTTTATGGCCAACTAAGCAAGACATTACAATAGTTTAGTGCCTCTTGTTGTTTTAAGCTGTAATGCGTTGTGAGTAGTCGTATTTTTTATTTTTGAGCATAATTATTTTTGCCTATGCCATAACAATTTTTTTTTTGTTACATTGCGGCGGCCTGCAATTTGTGCTGTCGCTGCTTTTGGTGCTGTTGGTGCTGGCGCTTGTCGTAGACCTTCGAGAGGGCCGGCACACGATGTGGTTGGCGCCACATTGGGTGCAACATTGTAAGCTGAGAGCGCTACCAACTAGCCAACTTGTGCTCGGCCCAGCTGCGTCAACAAAAAACCTCAACTCATGGGGGTTTTTCATTTAAAACAAATCAGCAGAAATATATATATATTTTTTGGCATTTTTTCTTTTTTTTTTGGCGTTGTGTAGTTTTGTTTTGGGCCAAGTTTGTTGGCGCTTGTAAGCGATTTTTGGCGTGGCATAAAAAGCAAACAAAAAATAAAGAGAATTATTTACATTATTGTGAGTAAGTGACAACTGACAGAAAGATATAATACTCTTGCTAATTGTTTGTATGACAGCTGCTGAAAGAATATAAAACTAATTAAAATCAGGGGCTACAAAATATAATAAATTAATCAAATTTAATTGAGTTTGACTATGTCTCAAATGATACTTGTTGAAGCTATGAATATCAAATATTTAAGATGTTATTAAGGCAATGGCTTTACAATTTATGTTAAAATATTTTAAAAATACATAATTATAATAAATAAATAAATAAATATTATAATTTAGAATTAAATAAATAAATTAACATAACATAATCTCAAGAAAAAATTTTAAAAGATTTATAAATTCATGCTACCCTAAGTAAGCGCATAAATATTCATACTTTTTCTAGGTTTATACATATAGTATTTTTTTTTTTGCTATTTAAAAAAATTGTTCTAATTATTTTTTTATATATTTTTTTTTCATCATTCAAAATATTCAGCATTTTTCTTGGCCATTAATAAAAATTAAATTTTGTTTGCAATTCAAATATTTAAAAAAAGAAAAGAACAAACCGGGTAGAAGTTACATATTTATGAATTGTAAATAAACAATTCCTTATGCCAATTTAGACTAAATAAATTGAATTAATAACTAGGCATAGTTAGGCTATAAATAACACGAAAACTATATAAATATTTAAAACAAATGTTTTTAGGCCTGCAAAAAAAATAAAAACAAAAATTTCATTAGTGTTGTTTTTGTTGTTAAACTCGAAATGTAAATGTTTGTACTATGACTATGTTGTTGCTGTAGCTGTATCTGTTTTTTTTGAAGGTTACAAGCAAAACAAGAAAAAAAGCCAACAACAACAACAACTACAACAACAATAACAGCAACACCGTTTACTTTATTGCCAAATTAGTGGGTCGAAGACAACAGATCCACTAGACCCACTGACATAACCAGCACAAATGAATTCAACTACAGCAACAACAGAAACCACACCAACAACAGCAGCAACACCAACAACAGCAGCAATATTAACAACACCAACAACAACAGCAAAAACACCAACAACAACAACCACATACTCTACATATCCCGTCCGTTTCGCCGTTGGCTATTTAGCATAAAATGTGTGTCAGCAAGGTAAAGGGCGTTCGACGTGTGCCCCCCCCTTATCCGCCAGCAACACTCATGCCCCTCGTTCTCTAAGCCACTGGCGCTGCCCTGTGCCCCTATCTGTTTGCTACCTCCCGCTATTCAAGCTCTTTCTTTGATGTTGTTGTTGTTGTTGTTGCTGTTGGCGATGTAAGGCATTTGAATACCTAATAGGCTGGCAGGCCCATTTTTTGCAGTAGTTGTTATTGTTGCTGCTGTATTTTTTATGATTGTTGTTGTTTTTTTTATATAAATGTTGTTGTTTTTGCTGATCGCACTTTAACGCATGCGAAATTGCTTTTTCAATTTGTTTTGTATTATAATTTACAAGAAATTTGCCTTTTGCTTGTCTGAGGGTCCGCAGCGCAGCTTGAGCTTGAGCTCTTGAGGCAGGCCTTGAGCACAAATAAGAAATAAATATATATATATATATATGTATAAAAAATACAGTTGCTCATTTATTGTTGTTACAGTGGGCTTTAAATAAAAGTTTAACACAAAAACACTTACAGAGAAACAGAGTTAACCAAGCTTGTAAATGCTTTTGTTTTTCTGCTTTTTTGCTGTTTTTTTAAGTTATTCGCTATTTTTTGCGTTTGTAGAGGTCAGAGCGCATAAGTTATGCATATAAATCGAAAGAGTTATTGATTTGATGTTATTGTAAGTATTATGAGCTGCCCTTATGTGGCATGCTACAAAAAATGGATGAATAACAAGGTCGCTAAAAGCTAGGGAAAGATGAAGATCGATTGAAGATGTAAAACAATTTCATGGTAATGTATGTAAAGAAAAAATATATTAATAATAAAATATTTATTTAAAAAAGTGGAGAGAATAAGGTAATTTTTAATAATACTTTAAGCATTACTAAGAATAAAATAGTGTTTGACGCTTAGCTCAGCACTAGATCACTTAAAAATTGATGCATTTTTAAAGAAATACAACAAATTTAGTAGCTTGCTCTTCAAGTTTATTACGGCAAAACCCTAGCAAAAATATGATATAGATATTGAAGCAACCAAAACCATATTTTCGGTAACTTTCTCCTGCAGAACAGTGTATCCTTTCCATGCCCTGACTGCCACCAGATGTTATCGATTGGCGCCCAACGTAGACAAGACAGGGATTTGTGGCAATTTTGGTTGTGAAATGTTGTGTTGTTTTGATTTGCGAGCGCTGCGAATATATGAGAATTCGCCACAATTTCGCATTGTTGTCAGGGTTTGGCAAAAGTTGCCACAAGTTGTAACTAGCTGGGGCAACCGCTGCAACTCTGTCGGGCTCATAAGGTGGCTGTAGCAACAATTTCAGCTTGACTGACTCATGTCGCTGTGGCAGCCAAACACGAACACAAACACGAACACCAAAAACTTCTGTCACTCTATATGCGTAAATTTGAATATTCATACAGTATGATTTACTGTGTGTGTGAGTGCGAGTGTGAGTGTGAGTGTCAGTGTTTTTCGGGTGTCTGGCATGACTCAATTAATTTGACTGCAAATGTGTCCAGACTCTGGCAACACGCCCAGTCTGGAGAGCAGCAAAAAGACAGGCGCTAAGTTGACAATGCTGAGGATTATGCAAAGTTGTCGGGGAATGTAGAGATAAATATATTTAGTATAGAAAGAGAGAGACAGAGAGAGGGTGAAGACGTTTTCGATTCATGGAATTTTGAAGATTTACCGCCAAAAAAATATTTTTATTGAATACAATTTAAACACATATTGATTTCTTGACCACACACAACAAAAATAAATAAATTCAAATGCGCACACACAAACAGTTGAATAATTGATATATAGCTGCTGTTCATCATTATGATAATAATGTTAAAAATAATAATAATAATAATAAACACATATATGCATGCCGTTGATGGCACTTCCGGTTAATTAACGCCAAATGCTTTGGCCTGGAACTAAGTAAAACTCGCAAAACGATATGAGTTGAGATACATTTTCTAAATATTTACAGAATGCTCTTTATAACACATATACCACTAGGTATATATGTGTATATATATGCATATGAATTTTCGTTCTTTTTGCATATGCCTTTGGCATAATTCGGAGCGACAGGCAGAGTATAGGCTCGTTGACAAAATGCAGCCAAGTGCTGCAGATTTTTTTGTGTGTGAAGTGCTCTCTTCACACTTAATAAGACATAATTTGCACAATTTTATGTTATGTTTAGATTTTGTTGATTTTCATTTCGTTTCGTTTCGTTTTTTTTTTCTCCAATTTTTTTTACAATTTTCTATGGTGCGTTCGCGCGTGGGCTCCAGTGGAAGAAGCCAATTAAATGGCCAGCATGTTTTTCATTTAGTTGCAAATTGTGATTATTTACACTCAAACACATACATAGTAAAATTTTTTTTTGAACTATAGCATTTCAGTGTATCTTGGGGAGTATTTCGGGTTGTTTTGGGGTGTTCATTGCGTTTGGGGCTGCCTTTTTGGACGTAGAATGCGCCAACGCCTTCGCAATCTGTGCTCGTTCTGTCAAACCAAAATATTGCACTACTTGGTCCGTGTCCGCAGACAGAACGACAGAGACGGACGGACGAATGGACGGATGGACGAACAAGCGCACGGACGGACAGGCGTTAAAACGACAGGTTGGCCCGTTGCCGGGGGCACTTAGTCGCGGTTATGGGACAAGTTAATTTTGTTGGCGTTGCCATTGCTTGTCTTTTGTCTTTTTGTCTTTTGTCTTTTTGTCTTCTAGTCGTTTCTGCTCGTTTGGCTAGCTGATGTATTTCATTTGTAATTGGTGCAGACGTATATATGATTTGTTTTGCAACAAGTCAAAATGATAAATTACAAGCATCGCATCGCATTGCACGTTCACTTGTTGTCTCATCGCCAGCTAATGCGGCGTATGCGCAATGTGTGAAATTAATTACACGCAGCGTGGTGCAAAGGTGTTACGAATAAGAGTTTAACCCCGTCTCTCACTTACTCTCTACACTCTTCCCATTTCTTTCTCTCGTTTCGCTTTTTTAAGTTTTTGCTGTTTCAATTAAAATAATTTATTAGCGCAATTGACAAGATCTTCCAATTGACACATGGCATAATTGCGCGAATTAACAGCTGTGCTCCAACGCTTTCATCTCTCTCGCTTGCTGCATATGGTTTAAAAAATACAGTAAATGCTAAATGATAAATGCAATTGTAATTGGCATCTCTTAGTTCTCGCTTTCAGCGAACGCTTAGTCAGTGTTGTAGCTGGCTAATAATGCGGAAAGTGCTGTCACAGCAACTGTCACACAACTGTCAGTTCGATGATGAAGCCTGCCTGCGCACAGTGGGCATGGACTAGGCACTCGTTTTGACAAATTACCCAATGCCTTGACTTGACTCTTTGATGCAGTCACATTACAATATTAATGTGTACTCAAAAAATCACAGAAATACAAAAAAAGAAACAGATACAAACAAGCAGAAGAAACAAAAACCGCAAAGGAAAACTCATGTCAAGTTGCTCTTCAAGCAATTACTGAGGCTCTAAGCACTGGCTGAATCAAGATATACCCTGTAGATGTATGGAGATTGCTCAATCCAAATGGAAACTGGCTAATAAATTTTATATTAATATATATTTTGTATATTTATTTATATATAATTTTTCACGAAATATATTTTCGATATTTAAAATAATTTATAAATACTTTTTATATTTTTTTTATGAAATATATTTTCAATGAAATATTAAAAAATTTCTTCAAAAGTTCACCTAAAACTACAAATGATTTTACTGAAGTTGTTTGCATGCATTCACCCTATTGCACGCACAACATAGGGTATACCTGCAGCATTTGTTATGCCAAAAGATCTGCACATCGTGTTTGTGCTGGCTGTATAAGTGTACGCGTGTGTGTGTGTGTGTGTGTATGTGTATGTGTGTGTTAGTGTTAAAGATAGCCCAAAAAGTGTTGGCCATCTACATGTACAATATTTGTCGACTTTTCAACTGTCAGCTAAATTGGGTCAAATTCATAATCACCCCGAAAAAAAAAACTTAAAAACAAAACAACAAATTAGAAATGAAAAGTGAAACAACAAAAACAAAACAAGTAATGTGCGAAATATAAATAAATACAAAACAAATATTTAAATACAATACATGTGCGTTTATTTATATATAAATATATACATAAATTTTAAATATTACAAACTAAATTAAATGTAAAATTTCTAGAGCCAAAAAATGAGACAAGCCACAGTGACACTTTCAATTTCAGTACAGTGTATATGTGAAAGTGTGTGTGTATGTGTATGTATGTGTCTGTGTGTGTGTGTGCGGCCGCATTGTCAGTAAAATTTTGTTGAAGGTGGCAGCGAATGCGACAGGTGCAAAAGTTGGCGACAAAATTTCAAAAAGGCAACGTTATATGAAAGAGACGGAAAGACAAAAACAAAACAAATACAAAAAAGAAAGAAAAAAAAATAATTAAATAAAGCAAATAATTAAGCTGCCTATATTTGTGTCTGGCATTAGTTGCATAATTGAATTATGCAAATTTAATTACAACAATAAAAAATGAAACAAATGAAAAAAAAGGAAAACAATTAATAAACAGCAATAATATTTCAATAACACTCATAATAATTGATTTATTTATGAGCCAAAAGGACAGCTAGTATTATGAATTATGTCAGAAATGGCAACAGAATGCGCTCAACTGATTTAAACAATAATTTTGCAAATTAATTATAATAATTACCAGGCCAATTTACTAGATTAAATGCCACATGGCAAACGACACTTTTAGAAATTCTCATTCCAAAAAACGAGCTAAAAATCATAATATAACAACTACGACTGCAACAACAACAACAACAACAACAGCAACATTATCAACAATAACAACAACAACATGAATACTATTTATAAATAAAAAAAAGACCGCAACTAAATTAAAATGCATACGTATATTAAATAATTATCAAATTCAAACAACAATGCGTGCGCATTGTCAAATCTCGCATACCCTGTAACGAGTCAAACCGAATGGAGTAGCATTGGAGCAAAGTGATTGCAATTCATAAAATTCAATGCGGCTTAATTCATTGTTCAAACAATTAATACATATGTGAAAAAAAAATATTTTTCAAAGTGCGAAGGATTAGGATTCGAACCCTTACAACTGGATTCTATTGATTCAATTGAAATTTTTTTCATATTCAGTTGGCGTCTGTTAAAAAAATATACATATATACATAATTATATAAAGATAATTAAAAATTGGAAATACCATAACAATATAGAAATAAAATATAAATATAAAGTAATATTAAAATGTAAAAAAAAAATTTAAATACAAAATAACGTATTAATATGTTACAAATATATATACTATACTAATATTTAAAACAAAATATGTAAAATATGTAATCATAAAAAAAAGAAATTACAATGAAACGTATTAAAAAAATACATAAATAAATTTATAAAAATTAAAAGAATTTTTATTTATAATACATTAAAAAATATATATAGAACAAAATATTTTAAATAATATATGATATTTCCTTAATTTAAAGTTTTGATATTTTTAAAATCATAATATTTCGAAAGTAAAGGAAGTTTGTCTGTATAAGGTAACTGTTAGTCAGTCAAAGTTTAATGCTTGCATTATTTTCGTATATTTTAATGGCCTGTAGTCATTGTTGTTGTTGTTGTTGTTGCTTCTGTGAATATTGCTTCCTCTTCAGCTTTTAGCAGGCGAAGTAACGTAATATAAAAAAATATAAAATTAAAATAAACAAAAAGAAAAAAAAGCAACAAACAAGAGTAACGTAGCAGCAGCAGCAGCAGCAACAACAGCAACAACAGCAGCAGCAAACGCCAAAAGCAAAAGAAAAAATTTCAAGGTCAGCGCCGAAACGTGCATGCAAAAATTAAGCGCAGAGCAAAAACAACAACAAGAAAAGAGCGCGTATAAAAAGTAAGCAGCAAAAGAAACGAAGACAACGAAAGAAACAGACGAAAATACAACAATAAATACAAAGGCAAAGAAGAAAGAAAAGAAGCAAGAGCAAAAGAGAGCAACAGCAGCAGCCAGACAAAAGAAGTAAAAGAGAAATGGAATAATTTCTTTCCGTTTTTTTTTTTTTGTTTTTTGTTGTTACGAAGAACCGAAAATGCATTAAATCACATGATTAGTGTGCGTTAGTTAGTGTGCCTAAATATAGTGAGTAACTAAAGTCGCGTCATTCATGCATATCTAACTGTAATCAGAACGAAATAATTGCGATAAGCAATTGCAAAATGTTTAACAAATGCGAATTACATCACATTTCTCTTGCCGCATTTCTATGCCCTTTCCAAGACAATGAAAAAAAAAACCTGGCCACTTCCAATTCCAGGCAGCGTTGCTCACTTCCAAGCAGCAGCAACGTCCAGCAAGAGCGAAAGAGATGGCACAGTGCAGCGGCAGCGGGAGAGAGACAGCGCTGACTTCGGCCACTTGTCCTTGAATGTGCCTAAGCGAAGCGAAAAGAAGATCACAAAACGCCAAAAAAAGCACACACACACACACACACATACGAAATGAGCAAAGCCGACGCCGCAGCTGCGCCGACGCCAACAGTTAAGCCAGCGTCTGGCAAAATGCAGCCAGCGTCGACGTCAACGTCAACGTCAGCGTCGACTGTGACTGAGACTGCGACGCCATTAGACAACGCGAAGCGGCATTGCTTTGGGCTTTTGGGCTTGTCGGCTGCCTCTGCCTCTGCTGACGTCGCTGCCTTCAGCGAACAACTGTCGTTGCTCTTGTTGTTGCTGTTGTTGTTGTTGTTTTTGTTCGTGTTGTTACTCGTATTCTGTTCGTTTTTGTTGTTGCTGTTCGGCTCTCAGCATAAATTCGCAAAGTATGCGAAATTTATTAGGGTCTGCTCGCATGGGCTGCTGCTGCTGCTGCTGTTGCTGTTGTTGCTGCTGCTGTTGCTGTCGTGCTTCGTCTAATTTAAAGTTCACACACAGAGCACACTATGACACTGGGTGTGTGTGTGTGTGTGTGTGTAACTGAATACACTTAAAAAAACCCGAAATAGCTAACAACATGTGCACATACATATAGTCTGTATATACATATGTATGCATATATGTATGTGTGTGTGTGTGTGCCACTAACAACTACATAAAAATGTTTATATTAATTTTGCTGCTGTTGCTGCTGCTGCTGCTGCTGTTGTTGTTGTTGCTTAATTGTATTATTTGCCTTTTTTTCTTCTGTTTTGTTGTGCTCTTTTAATTTTTTATTGATGTGTATTTTGTATTATTTTTGTTTTTGTTTTTCTTTTTGGTTTTCTTTTTGTACGAATTTTTAGCAAAAAGGCAAACCAATACAAATGCACATTTTATTACCTCGACGCTCGCTGGTTCGCTCTTGCTCTACACACACATTGGCGCTATCGCTCTTACTCCCTTTACCCCGACCTCTCCCAAAAGATCACTCACACTCTCTCTTTCTTTCTGTGTGTGTGTGTGTGTAGCTTTTTGGCAGCGAGTGTGTGTGTGTGTGTGTGTGTGTGTAAAGCGATTAATGATGTGGATTAAACAAATGGCAGAGCGCGTGTTTTGAGCTAAGGGGAAATTGTAAGCGCATCATATAAAATATGAATATTAAATATAACAAATAAAATAGAATTTGATGAGCTTATTCAACAAAAAAAAAATAAAATAAAAAATAAATAATAAAATAAAAATAATTACATGTAATATGAAAATAACATATAATTTTGAAATAAAATAAAAGTTAATAAGCTTTTCCAACATATTGAAAAGAATAATCAAATGTAATATAGCAATAAAATAAAATTTAATAACAGTTTCTCTAAGCAACAAATAGTAATAATAATAATAATATTTAATAGAAAAATAAAATTAACTTTAATAAACATTCCCAAAAAAAATAATCTAAAGAATAACAATAAATAATAATAATAATAATAACAAAATTAATAATAATAATAATCATAATGATAATAATAAAAATAATAGTAATAATATTAATAATAATAATAATAATAATAATAATAACAATAATAAAAATAATATAATAATAGTAATAATAGTAATGATAATAATAAATAATAATAATAATAATAATAATGATGATAATAATTATCATATTTACAAAATAAATTGTATTAATTATTTTTTAGATATAAATTTGTTTGTGTATTTTGTTATCTTCATGTAAATCAAACTCAAATTGCAAGTCCCAAGAGAAAACCCAAGAAAGAAAAATTTAAATTGTTTATTTATCTACAACAAACAAATTTTTATGTTTACTGCGAATTTTATCAAACGAATGTGCTGTTTTTGTTCTCGTTTCGCACAGTGTAGCTTATTAAGTACGACTGGATAAAAAAAAAAAATCATGTTTACCCTGATATGAGGCATCGATCTCGCATTTAGTTAAACATTTCGCATAGATTTCAACTAAGTGGGACTTGTTGGCATTACATAACCTATACCTGAGGCACATGGCGACAAACATACACATACACACACACACACACACACACACACACACAGACAGTGCTCGAGGCTGCCCCTCAAGTCCCAGCAGGCCATTAGAAACGACTGGAAAACCTAGTTCACAGAAAAAAAAAAACATGTTTTAACCTTTTTTAGTGGCGTGCAAAACTCAAACTCAAAATTGGTCAAGCGGCGTAGCAACTTTACAAGTTCCAAAAAAAAAAAAAATTCAAAACACAGACACACACACACGCACACTCATACACACACACAGTCGAGAAAAAAGAACCAGGCAAAAAGGGTAAAAACGAAGCACGCCAAAAATTTTTTTGCACAAAAAACGGCAACAAGAAGTAAAGCATATAAAATACCAAAAAAAAAGAAATAAAATAAAAAAAATAAAATAAAAATTTGAAAAAAAAGAGACAAAACTAAAAAACGCTGCTGCTGCTCGCTGTGGCTGCTGCTGCTGCTGTTGCTGTTGCTGCTGTTGCTGGCGTCGCTGTCAAACCTTTGAGCAGCAGCGATGGCGACTTAGACGTGACTTACAAACTAAATGCGGCGCGGCTCAAGGTTAAAAGCAGTTTATGTTGTTGTAAGCAACAACAAAAGCAGCAGCAACAACAACAACAACAACAGCAGCGGCTAACAGGCAATGGCTAACAAAAACGAAACTGAAAACGCCAAAAGAATCTGGCAAAAATAAATTTAAAAAAATCCAAAGAAAAATGAAAAAAAAAAAAAATATTAAAGTATATTCAAGCTGTTTGTCTGAGGCTTTCTTTTGTTGTTGTTGCTGAAGGACTTTTGTATTGGGGCGAGCCTGTGCCCGTTTTTTATACGATATTTTATTGTTATGCCCATTGTTGTTGTTGTTGTTGTTTGGGGCGTGTTTGAAAAGCTAACAAAAGATCAGTTAGAAGCTGGCATCGAGAGCTGATGATTGCTGCTCATATTGCATATATATTGGCCGTTATTGTTGCCACTAATCTATTGTTGTTGTGTCTGTTGTTGCTGTTGCTGTTGCATGTTGCTTTTGACTGTGTGTGAAATTGATTGCCATTCGGCTTTTGTTGCGCGATAATAAAATGGCTTACAATTAATTAGCAGAGTCAATTGCAAATTACAATTACAGTCGCACATATCAAATGTGTGTCTCTAAAAGAAAAATCGTGTTGCAAAAATAAACAAATGATTCAACTTTAACCTGACCCTGCATGTCTGTCACAGATACGCAGCAACAGCAACAACAGCAGCAACAATTGAGTCAAGACAGCAGCTGCAGGATGACATCATTTGATTGCCATTTGTTTTAATCGCAGCCAAAATGAAGCGAATCATTTCGAATGCTATAAATTACATTTAGCGAACAATTGACCAAAAATGTGCATTTGCATTGCATTCAATAAAAAATGCAGCAAATTTTATATTGCTGCCACCCACAACAGCAGCAACAGCAACAGCAACAGCAACAGCAGCAACATTCACGCCTGCGAAACCTGCAGCTGTCAAAATATCAGTTGCAACAAGCCCCAAAAAAAGACAGCAGCAACAGCTAAACAAACAACAACTAAATTAGCTTAATTGACAAATGCATAAAGTAACAACAAATGCAAATGTTGTTTGTAGTTGTAGTTGTAGTTGTCGCTGTTGTAGGTGCTAGAATCACAATCACAATTCGAATTATTCAATTAGCATGCATTGCGTATATTCATCTATTTTAAATTGATGACGTTGCTAGTTGCTGCTGTTAGTGTTGCTGCCGTTGTTGTTGTTGTTGCTGCTCCTATTCCACTGACACACTAAACTAAGCATATAGCCATATAGTCACAGTCACAATCACAGTCACAGTCACAGTCAGAGTCAGAGTCGATCGCTCTATGGCCACACGACTATCGACTTGTATTTGTCCTTCACAAGCCGTTGACTAAATTGGAATTGATTTGGCAACCATTTTTTCTGTTGTTGCTCTTTTTTTATGCTTTTTTTTTTTAAAGTGACTTTGACCACATGGGCGCGGGCAGACGATATTGTATTAAATATATATATATATATATATGAAGCCAAGATCTTAAATGAGCATTTTTAATGGATTTGTAAGAAGTACACACAGAAAATATAAATCAATTTATACTCAGCAGAGTTCGAGCTGCTCACAACAAACAACATGCGGGTCAAATGCGAATTGGCCATAATTACTTCACCGCAAACCCAATAAATTTTTAATTCTCATTAAGCCATTATTTTAAAATTAATTATCAAAGGGAACTGCATGTATGAAACTTGAAATATGCAATAACAAAGATTGTAGATTTTGTAGTATATTAAAATCAACATTGATTACGTATATTTATAAATTATGAATAAAGATTCATTATAAATTCTTCCCAAATTTGTATTAGTGCTAAAAATTTATATAATATATACAATGCGCAGTCAAAGAATTTTATGTAAAATAAATATTTTTTTCAAGTCGTTTTAAAAGTGTAAGGAATTGGCAATTAAGCGGGTAAAAATTCAACCTCGTTTCAAAATAATCCTAAATATTTAGATTGTTTAAATCTATGTTTAAATGAACCTTTTATCAGAAGGAACATAAATTATTTTTTAATTCCAAGTGAAAATACATATGGAGAATATAGAGTTAAAGTTTTCGTTTGAAATTTCAAACGCTAAAGCATCCTTAATTCTAAAGATACTTCAGATACATTTGGCATTACACAATGCATCCGCTAAAATTATACAAGTAAATATAATGTACACGAACCTGGTCATTTCCGTGAGAAATATGTGTATCGATTAAAACATTGGCACAGCTTGAAAAGAGCTACACGGATACAAAGATAAGCAAGGAGTGCAACTTGTATCTTGTATCTGATTACTTGTATCTTGTTTAAGAGTAAGTGTTGTTGTTGATGTTGTATCTACTTTTTTTTTTCGATTTTCTATGTTGCAGTTTAGTATCTGTATCTGTATCTGGCGTTAAACATCAATTTGTTGTAGCACCAATCAATATATTGTTGTTGTTTTTGTTTGTTTATTAATTGTTTGTTTTTTATTTATTGTATCTTTGTATCTATGCAATACACACGCGTTCGACTGCCTACGTGCGACTTCCTACGCGAAACGGCAGTAAAAAAATTTTTATGAGCTGCGAAGAACACGCGAAATATTTGTTGTTTCAATTGTTAGTACTTCTGTTGTTGTTGTTTTTATTGTTGTTGTTGTTGTTGGCATTTTGGCAAATTATTACACAATTCTTTGAAGAGCAGAGCATGAGCGACGGATAGCGCGGTATCTTTTTCTTAATTGTTTTGTTGGCTAATTAGTAGCTTTGGTATTGGCTGCTGGTACGCGCGTATCTAACAGATACACATGCTTGTAATCGGACGCAAAGTTTGGAAAAAATAAAAGAAAACTCGAAGAGCCAAAGCGAACCGCATCAGCACGTACCGTCGGACTGGCCAATTGCGTCTGGTGGACGCACATGCGACAGACCCTTGCCAATTCGCAAGTAAACAACAAATAAATAACATAATTTAAAAGCACAAAAGCGCAAAAACTGAGCAAAAAACCAAAAACCCAAGAAAATATATAATGCGAGTATCTAAAGGCGGCAAAATAGTCCGAGAGCGCTCTTTATGCTTTTTTGTTTAATTTTTTGTTTTGAGTTTGTTATTGTTGCTATTGTTGTAGTTGTGCTTTTTGTTTGAGTGTGTAAGTTTGTTGCCAAAAATTCGTTGTTCGCACATGGCCAGCTGGGGTATGGAAAGGGACAGGCATGGGCAAAGCTTACAGATACCTTGCCGCTGTTGCTGTTGCTGTTGGCTCTGCAGCTGTTGCTGCTAGCAGCTCTGCCGCGACATTTTGAGCAACAGCTAACGATCAAGGGCATATTGGACACGACACAATGTTGACGTTAACGTCGACGCCGCAGTTTGCTGCTGCTGCCGCTGCTGTTGTCGCTGTCAGTGTTTTATGTCTCACCCTTGAAGGCGCTTTTACAGCAGCGAACTTGCAGATATTGCTGTAGAGTATCTGCCAATACATCTGTACCTCAAGCTGTATCTATGGCTGTATCTATAGCTCTAACACTGTGTTTGTATCTATAGTTTAATTTCTACCTGTGTATATATTTCAATAGATCAATTTGTATCTGTGTCTGTAGCTATAGGTCAAATTGTAACTATATAGGTACCTATACTTGTATCTGTGAATGTATGTATAGCTGAAATTGTAACTATATAGGTACCTATAGCTCAACTTGTATCTGTGAATGTATCTATAGCTGAAATTGTAACTATTATCAGTAGCTATAGCTCAAATTGTAACTATATAGGAATCTAAAGCTCAACTTGTATCTGTGGTTGTATCTATAGCTCAAATTGTAACTATAACAATTTGTATCTGTGTCTGTATCTACTGCTCAAATTGTAACTATATCGGTATCTATAGCTCAATTTGTATCTGTGTATGTGTATCTAAAACTCAACCTGTATCTACACTATCTGCAGATATAGCTATAGCTTTGCAGCTGTATCTCTGGCTGTATCTGCAGCTGTATCTGTATCTTCTGTATGTATTTTGCGCTTTTGGTTTTCGCTTTCAAACAACAAATTCCCAAATTTCTTGTATTCTTCCTATTCCTTGAGATTGTAAGCGTGTGTGCGTGTTTGTGTGCCTGGGCGTGTCTGTGTGTGTGTGTGTGCTGCCTGCTAACCTAGTACCCGATCTTTGGCTTTATGTCTTTGTCGCTTTTGTCTCGCTTTGTGCTTCATTCCGTTTGCTTATGTTTTACTTTGCTTTGCTTTGCTTTTCTGTTTCGGTTCTGTTTCCCTCTGCTCATCATCAACATCATCCCCAAAAAAAGAGCCTCAGTCTCTCGTTCTCTCTATCTCTCTCTCTCTCTCTCTCTCTCTTTCTCTCTCTATCTCTTTCTCTGTCTTGATCTCGGTCTGGGTCTCGGTCGCCGTTTGAGTCTCATATCATTTTAATTCCATGGAATTGTCTGAAAATTAAGCAGCAGCAACGAAAAAAAGAGAACAGAACGACAACCGACCGATTTTGTGTGCAAAATGTGCGCCTCATATGTTAGACATTCAAAGGGACTGACAGTTGAACCTGATGACGATCTTTATGATCAACTCAAATGCTTTTGCTGCTGTTGCTTTTAATGATCATCAGCTGATCGTATGCCTATCTTATGTGTGCGCACCTTTTGTCGTACCTTTTCTTTTTTTTATTGGAATTTCAAATACTTAATTCGATCGCTGCAATTGACAATTTTGCCTCGATTTTTAATATCTTTGTTTTTTTAGTATTATTGACTTAGTTTGTATGCGTAGTTGTTGTTGCCAAATAAGTATTATTTTAAGTGAATTTGCATTTCACTCGAAATCCATGCGTACGTGTTGTGATTATCGTAAACGCAACAAATATACCATTACATTTCGTTTAACTTATGTCATGAAATATGAATTATGGTATATATTTTTGAATGCAGTTCGATTAGCTGGCATGACGTGAAACATTGTTTTTTTCTATCGAAATGCTAACATCGATTGCGTTCTATTGAAATTTAACCTTATCGCATAATTATGAAATTTCTACAAAATTTCTTTTTTAGTAACACTATAATTTCTCTGGATTTTTTGTACGCTTTGGAGAAATAATTCAAAATTTTATCGGGGCCTTTGGGAAATACCAAACCGGCCGCACATACTTCGCCAAGAATTGTGGGTGTGTTGTTGCTTATGATCTCATTTGTGGCATTAAGCCGAGTTCAATAAGTTGCTACGCGCCACATGTTGCACATGTTCGTTGGGGGTTATCATCGTAGTTGTTGTTTTAGTTGTTGTTATTGCACGATATTTTTGTTTTTTTTTTTTTGCGGGTCTTCAATTCACATTTGCTTGCACTTTGCACTTTGAGATGCTTTCAATTTGTCCTAGGCTAGTTCTAAGACTAAGATCGTTTTTCGATTATTTTTTTTTTCAATATTTTTTCTATCGTTTTTGTATTCTTTTTTTATTTTTCTCTTTTTTTTGTTTGTTTGTTGCGATAGAAACGCGTGCCACAACGTTGCGGTTGCAGTTGTTTTTAGCGAGTGTTCGTTGCAAATGCTGCAAATAATGCTAAAAGTCTAAAAAGAACACGTTCAGCCGCGCCAACAACAACAACAACAACAACAAGCGCTACAACTTTAGCAGCAGCAGTAGCGGCAGCAGCAACAGCAACAGCAGCAGCAACGTCTCAGTCTCAGCCTCTGTCGCAGTCGCAGCAGTTGCAGCTGAGAGCTGAAAGCAACGACGCCGCATGTGGCAAATGCTGAAGCTGCCTCTGTCTCTTGCACTAAAAAAAAAGATATAACAAACACAAAAACAAAAACAAAAGCAACAACTGCAATTGCTCTCGCATTCTTTCTCCCTTGCTCACGCGCTCTCTCTCTCTCGCTATCTCTTACGCTCTCTCTCTCTCTCTGTGTGCCTCTTTAGCTAGCTCTCAATTCTCTGCATGACTCTCTATGCAGCTCTCCAGGGCTTGCTCTGACCATGCATGCATTAGAATAGGCTTAGATTAAGTCTAAGACGCGAAGCATAGTCCGAGCTCCATTCGTGCCTAGCAGCCTTTGCTCGCTGGCTTACTTGACTTGCCGGTTTGCAGCTGAGCAGAATATACATATGTGTGTATGCGTGTGTGGGTATGTGTGAGTGCGAGTGTAAGTGTGTGAGTGTAAGAGTGAGTGTGTTTGTGTGTGATGCTCAATTCTTGCGGCACATGTGCGCAACACACTTAAGTGGCTTTCGAAGTGCTGTTGCTGCTTGTGTTGTTGCTGCTGTTGTTGTTGTTGTTTTTGTTGTTGTTGTTGTTATTATTGCTTGTGCTATCGCTACTGGCCCAGCTACAAACACAAACACACAGGCAACAAACAAATACATAGGCAAACACAAACAATAGGGGACAGAGGCTATGCGTAAACTTTGCAAAAAGCACACACAAAAGATTCCAAAGTAAAAAAAGGGTACACAAGCACATACACACAGATAACCACACACACACACACACACGCATAAATATGCTTACAAATAAAGCACACGCACACACATGCATGCATACATGCACACACACACACACATTTGTTCGTTTTCTTCTTCCATACATTCGGACAGCCCAAAACTATCCGATGCTTTGTGCGAAAATTTTTGCGCGCCTAAGCTGTTGCTCTCTCTTTCTCTCTCTTTTTTCTCTCTCTTTTTCTCAATCCATCTCTATCTTTGGTACGCTTACTATAGGCTGCGTCGTAGCTACCCATTAATTCTATCTCTATCTCTCCCTTTCTCTCTTTATTCCCCTCTATTACTTCTTGTGTTTGCCGCTCTCATGTAAAAGCAATTTTAAACCCGTAAGATACACATCTGTATCTCATAGATACGCACAGCGATCGCACACACACACACACACATGCATACACACTCGAGCGCTGAGCATCCAGCGTCAAATTCGCGCTAATTATTTGCAAGCTTTTTTTTGTGTATGTGTGTGTGGTATAGATACACATGAAACGTTGACTATGCGCAAGTATCTATGAGATACTTTTGCCATTGGGCGCCGTTCGTTGAACATTCATAACGTTTAGGGTTTGGCATTTAACCTTTGACATTGCTTAGTTAAATATGCGCACTATCTATTGCTCACTACCTTTTGTGCAGTTTTCCGTTTAGCCCCCACCGTCTCCATCCCCCCTTCACCCACTACAAGGCAATCCATGAGATACTCATTCGGTGGGCATTCGCCACGCATACGCAAACAGTGTGCGGATCCACAAAACGTTGAAACGTCAAAAATGTTGGATAGCTTGAGCAGACTTTGAGGCATTGGGGGTGTGTGCCATTCTCTGCTCTCTCTCTTTGTCTCTCTATCTCTTTCTCTCTCTCTCTTTTTCTATTTGTATGTGTGTGTGTGTGTGTGGCAGCAGTAATTGGCAAGGTCGTTTCGGCGTTTGTCGTAATCATTGGCAACGTTTTGCTTGGCTTCTGCTGCTGCTGCTGCCGCTGTCTGTTGGCGCTACGTTTGCTTTTTGGCCAACTGCAAACGAATAAACGAATGAAGGAACAAATGAACGAATGAGCGAACGAATAAGCGAACGAATGACAAAACAAACTTTGCCTGTTTGCATTTGTTCTGCGTTCACGTGTGTGTGTGTATGTGTGTGTGTGTGAGTATAGTGTACCGGCCCCATTACGACAACTAACCGGGCTAAGAGCACACACATAGCCAATAAACTAACAAAAAACAACAACAAAAACAATGAAAGCAAGCAAAGAAACTGTTTTTTAAGTTTTTTCTTTTAATTTTTTTCTGTTTTTTTTTTTAATCAAATTTGACATTGGTCTGCTGGGTCGTTAGTTAGTAAATATTGGTTCTCCTTCTCCTAAAAATTGATTCAATGACCCTTTTTTTTTGTTTTTCTTGATTGCTTGAAAAGCAACAAAAATTAAGACAAATAGCGGGAACATTGTTAAAATTAGAGCGCTGATTATGATGATTTACTTTATCGCATTTTTATTATGTTTATGTACATTCGTGTTGTTTGAGTATTCGAGTATATTTGCAGAAATTTTTTCAATTTGTTTTCAATTGTCATTTCAGCATTAAATGGCAAATGGGAAACTGAATATATTTGTTAAATTTTATTTTCTGTGAATTTTTTAGTGGTTTAATCATCTCTCATATTTTAGTAGTTATTTTAACTGCATCTATACCTCGTTTCACACGGAAAATGTCAAATTTTGCCTGCATTTATTAATACATATTTAACTGTAAAGCTGGTAAAAATATTAGGGAAAATGCAAATGATGTTGAATTTGACGTTGAAATCTATGAACTCAATGCATGTATCAATGTAAAAATCGTTAACGAGGGACTTGTGTTAGGAAGGAAATTAAGATATTTTCATGAAATACAAAT
>JBANCZ010000385.1:9219-38297 GCA_037040025.1 Sphaerogastrella javana
GAGAAGGGGAGAAAAAGGAAGGAAACCTCTTGGAGACGGAAAAAAAAAAAGGAAAAAAAAAAAAAAAAAAAAAAAAAAAAAAAAAAAAAAAAAAACAAGAAAAAAGCGCAGACTGGCAGCCAAAAATGGCAAATTATGGCACCCCAGAGATGCGCGATAAAAGCCCATTTACTTAAACTGAATATTTATTATTCCTGTCGGTCCCGATGAATCCCGTTTCGAGGCTTTGCCGCCTTCCCGCTGCCCAAGAGTACCGTACCTAAAGCTACAGTGGCTCTCTAGTTCTATGCGTCGAATTTTGCCCATTGCCTATGCAAAACGTTTGGTTCCTTCTGCTACTTCTCATTCTACTGACTTTTTTTTTGGAGTCTAGTACGTGGTGCCTTCTGCTGCTTCTTCATGCTCGTATGACGCACGTTTTTCATTTCCTTATTTTTGGGTTTTTTTTCTTTGGCAGTTGGGGGACATAAAGTCAGTAAGAGCCCTGAGCGTGAGTTGCTTATGAGTGTGTCGTAAAGTTTTCGGCCAAGTTTGATTGAATTGTGCGGTGTAGAAAAGTGTGAAAAGTTGCCCAGTGGTTCATCTATATAAGTCCCACTTCAGTGTTGCTGTCAATGTTAATAGATTACCTATGG
Source organism: Sphaerogastrella javana (assembly GCA_037040025.1). Taxonomy (NCBI): domain Eukaryota; kingdom Metazoa; phylum Arthropoda; class Insecta; order Diptera; family Drosophilidae; genus Sphaerogastrella; species Sphaerogastrella javana. The sequence goes on from JBANCZ010000385.1 coordinate 9,855, forward strand.
AATTTCTGTAGAGAGTGATCCAGAAAGTATAATGGATTCACTTCAAATTTGGACTTAAATCGATATTACAAAGACATACTAAAGCCAAATTCAATAAAATAATTACGTTGCTTTTTGGAAACGCTTTTTGAGTCAGCAAAATTAAGTTGAGCTCTTTTAATTCTATTATATCTCTCTGTCTCTACTTTTCTCTTTTTCTTTCAATTATTTGTTTGGCCCAAATTGGGCGCCATACGGCGAATACCTTCTTTTTTTAACAATGAGTTGAATTTGATATCTTTTCTGGTGCCCTTTCCGTTTTAAACAATTCGTTCGAGAAATTTGAGCTATCATCAGAGTAACTCTGAGAAAAACTCTTAATGAAGTAGTGCAACAGTAAAATAAAACACAAAGGACCTCTGACTGGTTGGGCCATAAAAAACACTGCCGTAAAAAGCAGGCGAATGTAAATTTAGGAGCGCGGGCCCAAAACCGGACGGAAAGGTGTTTGAAATCCCAGTCACAGTCACAACCGAAAATTGATGTCAAAATTGTAGACTTAGTCAAAGAAGTCACAGTCGGAGAATGAAATGTATCCATAAGATACGACGCGTAGCCGGCACAATATAAATAAAATACAAAATAAATTAATGAAGTCAATGAGCGAAAGTGTTTCATAATTTTTATTCCAAGCGCCGCCATCGACAACGCTGATAACAGGCGCTCCTCTCCAATCTCCTCCTCGCACTGGCTGCTCTTTTGAAGGCAAGAAACCGAAAGCCATATAAAATATTTGGTATTACCATTGTGCCGTCCGTGTTGTCTAGGCATAAGAGCGAGAAAAAGACAGAAAAAAAAATTAAATAATTTATGTTTTATGTGCGCAGGAAATGTTTTTCTTTGCGAGGGTTGCTCGATGTTGGGTGGCTACAAGCGAGCAATTTCGGAAACGGTGCTGGGTCGAGGACAAGGGGGGTAAGGAGGGCCGACGTTTGGAACGACTCAAGTGATTTAGGAAGTGTTTGTCTGCGTTACGCTTGGTTAGTTGATAAAAATCAGTCGGCGCTTGTTTCGCTTTTGTGCTTTTTTGTTTTCTTTTTTGGGCGTGGCATATACAGACCGATCAGAGGGACAGACATACAATTTCGAGAGCTGTTGTTTGACAAAAGAGGAGAAACCTAGAACAGTTTAGAGAGCCGGAGCCAGAGCTATGGGCTATTCCATTTCACGACCACTGTGTTTATGTCTTTTATTGTTTTTGTATCTATAGCTTTTTTCTAATTGCATTGACTAAATTATATTTTAAGCGCTTTGTCTCAAATATTTTGGGATCTGCTATTCAACTTTTTTGAACACAGGGTCTGGTCCGTTTCGCTTTGATTTATGTGAGACGCCTTAACACTGAGTCATAAATTGCAAGATGCTTTTGTGTATCTTCCATGTCCTCGAAATATGCGTGGATTAAACACCAAAATCGAAATATCATGGACCTTGTATGATATTGTATAGTATTGAAATGAAAAAAAAAAAATAAATAAATAAATAAATAAATAATAATAATAATAATAAAAATAAAGAAATAGTTTAATTACTCTGTATTTATAGAAAACTTTGAATGATTTAGCGCAATTTTTAACAACAAAAAAAAGTGGGCAAATTGCATTGTGGCGTGCCAAATATTAATCAAACTCAAAACGAACAAAAAAATATAATACAAAAATTGGAAAATAAAAAAAAGATACCTAACTTTGTAGCCATGAGATACTTACATGAGAACCGTTTCCTGTTGACTCAAGTTTAAAGTGCCATTAACCCACAATTGCGCAGCCCCAAAACCAACAAGAAAAAAAAAACAACAAAAAAACTACAACAGAAAGTAATATAAAGTTATACAACGCATAAGGTACGTATAGATGATTGTATCTGTAGTTGTGGCTGACGCTATATCTGTATCTTTACCTATATTTCTTTCAGTATCTGTATCTGTATCCGTGGCATGTGCAGCACTTATCATGTGGAGTGTGCGACTGTGCTCCGGGTATCTTTCGGACAACTAATTGCAAGGTTTTATGCTGCGTGTCAAAATGTAATTTTGATTTTGCTAGCGCAACCTAATGTAAACAGTGGGACTGTCAATAGATACAATGATATACAATACATAGATGCATATATACATATATACAAATATTCATAGATTCGTAGATACTTAGATACACAGATACACAGATACGCAGATACACAAATACAGAGATACATTGATATACTTACATCGACATATACGCTTAGATACATTAATAAGGTTTGGGTCCATTAATCGTTTTTGTTGCCTATTCGACTGTCATTTTGCGGTACGAATCTGTGGCAAATGTGGACAACACGTAACTCTCTCGCTCTCGTTCTCTTGCTTGCTCTTTCTAATCTACCTGAAGCCAGGGGTTGTTCACCAGTGACCAGCTGCCAATGTCAGGGCTCGCTCGCCTGGAGGGTCTCTGTCACAGGACATACCCTCGATAGATGCAGCAGCGCACAGGGTGCACCTTTTGCTCTGTCTGTGCGATAAATTTGAAATAATTTGATGCGTCTTGTTACATTTGACAGCCAAACAAAATTGTCGCCCAGGGGCTACAAATTGTCCCCTGTATCCTGTCCTTTTCCTAGCTATGTCGGGCTGTTTTTGTGTGTAGCCCTCAATTTACCCCAAGCCCGTTTAAAACGCATAAGCAATGTAAACAAAGTCGTAAGGCTGTGTGGCAATTAAAATACATGTTTCGTTTGTTTCACAATGGTAAATTCAATTTGTAGATTAAAGTTTTCTCTGTTTGTTTTCCCTCTGCCTGTGTATTCTTCCCGTTGTGTGTGTGTGTGTGTGTGTGTGTGTGTGTGTTGGTATTGGTATCCTTTATCAGTTGTCGAAAAAGATAAAAATTTTCAAATTAATGCAGGTAAATTCCAGAAAGCCATAGCTCGGATGTGTCTCACATTTAGAATATTGTAATATTAACATACTCCAAATTTGAGGCAAACTTGATCTGCGTTGACTATATACCTATCTTTGTGCCACATTTAAATATTATATCTCTTACAATTTGTGAGATCTAGGCATTCATACATATTCCAAACACATAGATTCATAGATACCTTTTCTTGCACACATAGTTTATTGGAATTTTTTAGAATCAGAGCATTAAACTGAGTAGCTTAATAGCATTTCCGTATATAATTATGATGCAGTACCAATACGGAATATATATACGAGATATACTCGTACGAAAGTTATTTAGAATATTGTAATGCTTACATACTCCAAACATTGATACACCTATCTTTGTGCCACATTTGAATACTGTATCTCTTACAATTTGTGAGATCAAGTTATTCATACGGGCATATTTCAAACACATTTCAAACACTGTATCCCTTACTTTCAAATGTGTATGTTGTAAATGGTTAAAGCGTTAGAAGGTCCTTATTATCTATTAATGAATATTTTTATATTGTATGCTATGTATGCGCTGGAAATGTTTTCAAAAGCACACAGACAAAAAAGATATTGTTTTTGTTCCCAAGCTCTCACGCTGTGGAATATGTGCTATGCATTGGTGTTGCCGCTGCAGATATAATCGCAAGTATTTTCATTTTATTGGCCGTTAAGGAGGAGCCGTCGTCGTTGGATTTGTTGCTGTATTTACTTGGCTGTAACTAATATGCAACTATTGCAACTGCATGGACCCTCCCCCCCCTCCTCGGGCAACCGTCTCTTCGACTTTCTTACACTTTGGCAGCTTAACTTTTGCCGCGTCCCTTTAGCCATTTTAATATTTGCATTATAAGCACTTTAAACCATTTAAACTTGCCCCTGGAGGCCGTCCGAGCATAATGCGCCGGGGCGCAAACTGCGAAAGAGCAAATAGTAAAAGTAAAAATAAAACTAAAAAACTATGCGAAAATGGTAGTGGAAATAAAAAGGATAAAGTTCACAATAGAACGCAGAAGGAGGGAAGAAAAAAATAATAAAAGAAACTCAAATTGCTTGAGTACAACAACAACGGGAACAACAGAGAAAAAAATGCAATTTCCGCACAGACGCACACATTTTCCGGCCAACAAAAAATATTAGATGTACAAAAATATAGAGATAGCATATAAAACACGGAATGGCGATAGTTAGTACGAGAAATAAAACTCAATTTGCAAACAAAATTCAACTGCAAAAGTGCACAAAAAATGAAATAAAATAAAATCCAGAATAAATATATGTACATATAAATATAGATAAATGGATTTTTACGAATGAATTTCGAATTTCGATTTTAGATAGGTGGGGCTTATGGATATGCGAAAGCTGTAGGGTCTCATCGTGATAAATATAAATGAGATAAATCTCTCATTTCATTAATGGAACTCTTATATGATGCGGCTTGCGTTACATAAAAGAAAAGCTAAATTATTGTGAATCTCCATACAAAAGATACCGTATATACAGGCATACAAATACATACAAATACATGTACATATACATATATTCCTTATATATGTGTACATATGACCAAAAGTATATAGTCTGAAAATCGTATTTGGTTAACGCATTAAACTTTCATTTTTCTGCCAAGCCAAGGATAACTCTGTCCACCCAATAATGGAGCAACGAAAGAGTAGAATGCAAAATTCCACACATAGATACTCCAGATATTATTCTGTGTGTGAGTGTGCGATATTTGAAAATCAAAGCGAAAGTTGGCTTTGCTCCCCTCTTTCCTTTCTCTCTGTCTCTCTGTTTATCATACGCCTCCATCTGACCCATAAGTCGCGCTGCACTGTCGAATGCGCCGTAAAACTTTTGTCATGAATTGAGGCTTGGGAAATGTGCGAGAAAAACATATCAAAGCAATCAAAAAGTGACGCCAGAGCAATTGAAAACTTTTCGCATGAACTACAACACTAACAACAATGACTAACAAATAAAACGATTCTAAAAACAAAACGGAAAAAAGAACCAAATGCATCGAAAACGAAAAAGATATAAAAGAATATTGGTATAGAAAATGTAAAACGCATCAATTCACTTGTGGGTGTGGCTTGACTAAGGCGCTCCATACAATGCAAATAGAATGTAAATAAAAAAAAATAACAAAAAATCACAAAAAAAAAAGAGAGAAAACCAGAAAAAATAGTTCCAAATGCCAATTGGCAAATGACGTCCTTTCTTTCGCTTCTTTTTAGCTGCTTTAACTTTAACTGATTCCCTTTGTTTGGCTTCGTCCTTGCCCATGTTAATGGCTTTGTTTGCCGTTTTCTCAATGGCCGTTGGCCAAGTATCTAATCTATGATCATTGCTTGCACTTAAACGTATACACATACACTTGATAATATATTTTGCACTTAATGTTCCTATTTTGGGAAAACTTGCGCACAAAACTTTAATAATTTGCACATAAAATATAATTTAATGTTTGCCACATTCGTTGTCCCAGACTTTAGAGACAAGCTCCGAGTTTCGTAGAGTCTTTCAACTATACTTCCTAATAATAATGGGGTCAACAGAAGCCAGTGAGACGGTCTGTCGGCTTGACGGTCTGTTAAACGTTTTGGCATTCAGTTTTCACTTGGCACACAACTCAAAAAAATAAATATAATAGCAGTAAAAGAGCTCAAAAATCATTTATAGACTCGTACAAATATCGATCGAAAATTTTAGTAAAAATTCGTTATTATTGTAGAACAAGTAGGTAAGTTTTATAGCAAAAATTTACTTGAAATACTTGAAATACTTAGTGGTGATAGATAGACAGAGATAGATGGTAGATATTGATATAATTTTAAGTTGAATCATTTGAATATGTGAAAATCCATAAATTTCTATATTTATGCGAGCATAGTTAGGATTCTTTTGTTTTATTATTTAATCAGGGTTCTTTCTAATGCATACCTTGTTGCTGAATATGATATCAATGCATTTTTTTGCACATACAAAATAGTAAATGTTTTTTTGCAGATGCTTTTCTTTTTTTTTTTTTTGTATAATTTCGATCAATATCTTTACAATTTCTAACGACTCAAGTGGAAATTAGGAAAAAAGAAAAAGAACAAGCCATTGTTGTTTTGTTTCCTGTTGTTCATCACCTAGATCTACGGATGCCTTTATACATAGCTTTTGGCCTAATTCAGCATACTATCACCCCTTTTGTTTATTGTCAACATCAACCTTTTGCAACGTCAACAGCAAGGACAGCAAATTAAGAAAGGCTCTCCCCAATCTCTGGTTGCTGTCGAAGACCCTATTAAGTAGAGCACCGTCGAAGTGATAGCCGTATTTAAGGGTTTCGCCTCACTTCCGCATGTTTTTCGCTCGAGTGTGTGTTTGTTATTGTTGTAATTGTTAAGCACGCACTCATATGGATGCAATAGGCACCCGGTTTCGCTCCCGCCCCCTTTAACTACCTGCAGATATTACATTTAATTTTTTTTTGTTCAATATTGTTTTTTTTTAGGCCATTGCAATTGCCTTGTTCAAGTTGTGGGTGCATGACTGTGTGTATCTCGAGCTTGTTACTTACGTCTTTGTGGGATATGTGTATCTATAGCAATAGCTTAAGCTCTGACTGCGTTGCAGTAGTTGTTGTCCGGCATTCGAATGATTAGCTCAATTGATTTCAATTGCCGAGAGCAGTGCGTGTATACCCAAATTGATGTGCACTTTTGAAAAGGAAAAAAATGAATGATAATAAAAATAATAGAAATTTATATGTGTATGTGTGGTATATGTATATCAATGTGTGTGTATTTGTATTTGTATATACATCTTAAGTTGCTGCCACTGCCACACCCACTATGAGTGAGTGAGTGCGGGTGCTCATGATTGGTTTATTTTTAGTGGCATGCACATTCATTCATTCCTTCATTCACTCATTCGTTTGTTCATTTGCTCTGCGAATTGCCTGCTTTGAAAGAGAGATGCTTGAGTATCTGGCAAGTGAAATCATTTAGAAACTGTTGATGTATTTGTGTAATGCCAATGTGTGCCTGTAATTACATTGATTTGAGTTTGAATTGGCCCAGAGTCTGAAGTGGTATTCAGTTCTAAAACTAAACGTCAATTCTCAACCAAATATCCCAGCGTTGAGAGAGGTCATGCTGGCCCACATTTCAAGTATCCAGCGTACTATTAATAATTTTGTGTGTCTTTCGGATTATGTTGTTTATCAATTAGTCAAGGAGTTTCGTTGATTTGTTCAATTTAAAGTTGATTGAATACAGTAGTTGAAAACTGTTACTATATGGTAAACCATAGCAAGAGCTAGTCATTGACAATAATATGCTACTTCTTCGACCCTGTTCTTAAGTACACAAAGGGTCTCTCTAGATTCGTAGCTTACAAATGTATTTAAGAGGCAGCAAGACTCACATTAGGTGTCATTAAAGATCTATATCTGATCTGATCTGATCTGTCCTACAATCAGTATACGTATCTAACTTGCGGAAACTTTAACGATGACTGTTTCCATACTTGGCATATAGAACCCTATATCATGCAGGCTGATTGCTGTTGTAATCAACGATATCGATATTGAATATCTTTTTGCTTAGTATTTTTAGATTACTTTGTTGTTCGAAAGGAAGATTGGGTACACAGCTTTTTTGTTGCTGGGCACCAACCCTTCTGTTTGGTTTTATTTTACGTAAAGTAGAGCTGAACAATTATAGTTAGGTATTCAAAGATTAATTTAAAGTATTTAAATGCTTCTATTATTATACCAAAGCCACACTTCGAAGAACAACCGTGCCCATAACTCGACCTAGAAGATAGGATAAAAGCTTAATCAATTAGCTTAGCAATATTATCTGTTTTCTGTTGCAAAAGTTAGCGGTGATCTATGAGAATGTTATTTATAAATCCGATTTTCATTTTTGGGAAAATTTGCAAATACAAATTTTATTTTCGTTTAATTTTTTTTTTAATGATTTGAAGCATTAAAAACTTGTGTAATGTTGCATGCCCATGACCTTTGTGTTTGCGGCGCGTATACCACACTTCAGTGGCATGTAACAGGCACCCACAAAACATCATACACACTCAAGCACACACTCACACACACCCGCACACCCACCCGCACCCCCACCCCCACACACACACAGAGAGAGAAAGAAAGAGAGAGAGAACAAACACACATACACACTTAATGCGGAGTGTGTTGCAGCTGCAAATTAAAAGTTAAACGTTGCGTGCTGCGCCTGTTTATCTTACGGATGCGCCCTGGGATGCATCACTCACTCAACTCGAGCGTAGCATTTAACTCATTCGTATAAAAGATACACACACACACACGCACACACTCGCACACACACACACATACACACTCACGCTCGTTTACAAACAAACAAAACTGACGGCGGCTTCTGCCATTCATGATGTTGCACTCGATTAAAAATTTTCGTGTCTCTTTCGCTTGTAGTTGCTGCGGCACCGGGGCACAGCCAATGCTGATGCTACTTTTCGATGTTGTTGTTGTTGTTGGTGTTTTTGGTGTTGTTCTCGTTGGTGTTGTTGTCGCTTTTGTTGCAGGAAGTGCTCATCTTCATTTAGTTTGTTGCCGTTGCTGTTGCTGCTGCTGTGGCTGTTGGCATCCCCAGACGGAGACGTTGACACTGCCAGCGCTACCAATTTACATGTGTCGCTCTCTCGCTCTAAATGTATATGCATCTCGCTTGATGCTGTATCTGTCTCGGATGTTGCATTGCTCGGTTCTATCTCAGTCACTCCGCTGTCTGTTTGCTAATTAAATATCTATGAATGGCGGTTTTTGGTGTGCTTTAGCTATGTATGTATGTATCTATGTATCTGCAAATGTATCTGCATCTGTTTGGATACGTAACCTAAAAGCATTTTGAATCTTTTCGCTTAGATCTATCTCATTCTGGCATTTAGCGCACGGTTCCGTCCCTCTCACACTCATAGATACACACACACACACTCACCAACACGGTCGGCATTTTCGTATTTCGTATTTTAATTTAGCATCTTCAAATTGGCACAGGAAATTGCTTTAATTTTCATTGAGTGCTCGCTCATTCTGTAGCTCTCAACCGAATTGCCAATTGCTCTTGCTTTTGCTCATACTGTTGCTGTTGTTGTGGTTGTTCTACGAGTTGCTCTGGTTGCCCTCGCCTCCCCAGACTGGTAATATATATGCGCGCGTGCCGCGCCCACTTCATCAGAGGCAACGACACTGCAGAGCAGAGCAGAGGAACAGCTCCCACTCCGCCCATTTCACTTCATAAAAACACTTAAACGATTTTCATTAATATGCGTGGAGCAAACAGCAACAACAACCGCAAAGATATTACAAGAAATTTGTGTGCAGTTTTTGGCATTGTGGCGACCGTTGAAGGCAACGACAGCCGAAGCAGTCGGTAGCTGGAGGCAGACAGTTAGATATGGCTAGACATGTGTTTACATGTATGATGGTATCATGGTAGTATGAGCTGGAGCACCCATAACAGTGGCTGCGGCAAGTTTACAATCAAGTCTGTAATCGAATCGAGCGTTGAGAAATCCTTTTAATGGATTTGGAATAGGTTGGGTGTAAAAATACTCAGTGACCAATAACTTAAAACAGATCATAATGGAACTTACAATGTGTATTCATATTGTATTTATGCTCATGCTTAAAAATGTTTCATCTTTTCTAATTTGAATTTGTACTTTAATTTGTAATTTCGATTTATGTATTCAACTTAATCAGGGTTGTCTAAATAACATTAGACTTTAGTTTCCGAGGTCTAAATAAAGACGTGAAATTAAAAATGCAATGGGATAAATGCTTGATTTAAAAACAAATGCTGCAAAACTATTCAAGAGCATAAAAATGTCAAAACATTCAACGATTCCGTATAGATAATAAAAACACGCAATTAAATTGTATCCAATTTTTCAACATTTTTATTGGCCACAAATTAAATTGAGATCCATTTGAGATGTAACATAAACATAAACATAAACATCAACATCAAGAATCCCTATCAATTCGATGTCATACCGCACGCAAACTATTGCCTACTCAACCCTGTGGTATAAAGAATAAAAAAGTCAAAGGCGAGAAGCACAGAACTGGGGCAGCGAATTAAAAACCAATGAAATGTCATGAGATCAGACAATTGGCGGCCCCAAAACGCTTCAGGTCGATTTGAGTTTGCGGTGAGTTTGGGGAATACATATAACATATAGTGTGGCATGCATAGTGGAAGGTTAAAGACAGTTCTCACTCCCGCACACCAAAATCAAAGAAAACTCATGAACCAAATGGGGTTGGGATAGGGGCAGGGTGGGGTTTGGGCCAGGGGACAACACTTAAGCGCATTTCCCAAGCGCTTTGCATTCGCAACGCTTTGATCTATGGGCAAAAGGCAATAGGGAAAGGGAAAATGGAAAAGGAAAGGGGAAATTAGAGAAATTAGAACTACAAAAGAACAGAATGAGCAGAAGGCGACAACAGACTAAAAAGCAAAACCTAATGCCAAAGCAGGCGATTGGATGGAAATTTGAAAAAAAAAAAAAAAACTGAGAGGGAAAACACAAAAGGTCGCCTTACTTAACAATTTTTGCATAGACACTTAGTTTTAGCCCAAAAAGAGAATCGATTGATTGGCGCGGCACGTTCATTGGTCAATCGATTAACCGAAAGCATCAAATCTGAAAAACCGAAATCGAAAATAGCCTAAAACAAAAATAAAAAATAAATATAAAATAAAAAATAAAAAAAAGTAGGGAAATCGGAAAACCTCAGACTCAATGCGTAAAGTGCGTTGGCAAGAGAATCAGCCAAATGGAAAGCACGCATAATGCAAAACAAGAACAATAACAAGGCGTTAGGTCGAAGACAAGAGTAAAGTGGATTACCGGGAGGGTAAGGGGGTGGTACTCCACAATTTCGCTGCGGCCATTTTGTTGTTTTTATTTAATTTTTTGGCCATTTTCCCAATCTACTATAGCTAAAGATACAGCGAAAGCCAAAGCCATACCGACACAGCTATAGATACAAATTTTATTGCGTTTTTGTCGCCTAGAAATTGGTCCCCGGGGAATTTGGTTGCTCAGCGCGTTCCAATGGATACACTTCGATTTGCTAGATTTAAAAATGGTGTAGTCTCTGTCTGAATGTGAGTGTAAATGTGCATGCGTGTGTGTGTGTCTGTATGTATGTATCCGTATCTATGTAGATGCTTGCGTCTCTGTGTGCTCTATGCGTTAAGCATCTCCATTTAAATTTAGTAGCGCATCTGCCTTTTTGACTAATGATAAACAGTGCTTTCTCTGTCTTTCTAGTTTCAACTTTCCTTCAATCTTCTCATCCGAACTCGCTGTTTCTTTCACTTTCTCTCCTTCTTCTGTATTATATATTTCGTTCTCATTCTCGTTCTCTTTCATTCATTTTGTTTAGTACAAAGTGTGACCCAACTTTTGGCCCATTTGCAAGATTCTTTTGGGCTTCAGCAATTTATTAGAAATAATATATCAAAGCGACCTCCCCCCCCAAATTTGCTCCTCTCTGTTTCTATATTCCATCGCCTGATGCCCTCTCCAGAGTGTTTCTCTTTTTGGTTTCGAGTTGGTTTTTCGTTTTTGTTTGGCATATTTGTCAGTGTGGCATTACTAATTGGTGATTACGAGCGGAAGTCGACAAAATATTTCACTTCATTTGCTTTTATTTATATTTTGGTAAGCAACAGAAAAACTTATGCACTGAAAACAAACCCCCTGTAAATTCAAGTTATATACTCAAAAAAACCCATGAATACAGTAGCAAATTCTACAAAATTTGTCAAGCGATATACGCCAATAATTGGGTAACCCATTACAGTTGCCCAGTTTTAAGCGGTTAGTGCTCTACAGGGTATCCAAGGAAAATAAACATACCAGAAACGAAATATAAAAAAAGTTGCAGCGGAAATTCAAGTGGCTAAATTTAAATCCAAAAACAGCAGCAGCAGCAGTGAATGAGTTGGGCTGTTGCGCCCTGTTGATGTAGCTGTAGCTGTATCTGTATCTGTATCTGTATCTGTAATTATAGCCATATCCTATGGATATATCTCATAGATGTATCTGTATCTCTTTTAAGAGCTGTTTGCTGGCTTGTTCTGTGGCTGCTTTTCATCAATGGAGTTGAAAGTTGCTGGCACTGTGCCAATTATTGTTGCAGTTGTCACGTCGTCGTCGTCGTAGTCGTAGCAGCCGCCAGTTTGTCATGTAGACTGTCAGTTCACGAGTTCTATCTGCAGATACGCAAAACTCCAGCCCAACCCCTCCTAAACCATCACACACAGTGTATGCTTGGCCCTCAAAGAGCCAATTTGCATGTGTGTAAGAAATTTCATTCATTGCCAGGCAAAATGCAAATAAAACAAGCGCAATACCAAATAGAAATTTCAATTACAGTTCTCAAATCTCTGAATGCTACGAGTAAATACTTCCCGTTTGCATATACGATAGTGTTTACCTCTGTGTCGTGTTTGTACATAATTGACATCAGCATGTGCTATGTGCAGCTAATTTTCCTTTGATGCTGGAGTTTAATAAAATATCCATAAATTTCTTATTTAAAAAATAAAAACCAAAAAATAGTATTATTATGATGATAAATACAAAAAATATTATGATTCTCATTTAAAATAAAGTTTTATTTTATTTCGTATCTTCTGAATGTTTAAACAATAAAACAAAAAAATTTAATAAAATACAAAATATGTAGCCTTATAGAAAATAATTATCAAAACATAAATCTTACAGCAAAAAAATTGAGCTCGAAATTTTTTGACTACTTTTTATGCTTTACAATGGTAACACAATACTGTGTGAACTCTGACGAACCCAAACAGCAAAGCTGTGGATACACATACTATATATCCATAGAAGACTTAACCGAAACGGAGAATACACACAGAAACAAAAAAAATGGAATAGAATAAACTTGATGCCACACTTATTAGAATGCATTTGCTAATTAAGAAGCTGCGGCTGCTGCCCTTTTGTTATGCCATCAAAATTTGAACAGCGCCAACAGCAGCAGCAGCAATGGATATGAGCAACTTGTGGTGTAGTGTTGTAGTGTTGTAGTGTAAGGAGACGAGGGTTGTGGGAACGGGCCGTAGATACAGAGCCTAGACAAGTGCAATGCCCGCCTAATTGCGCTGGCAAGTGCCACTCGAGAGAGCACCCGAACATGCCAATCAACACCCAGTGGCAGCTGTGGTGGGTTGGCCTAGCCACACCAGAGAAATGTCTGAGGTGGTGCTGTCGGCGCGGGAGATGGGTGGGGTGGTACAGGGGGTTCTGGGACTTGTTTGGTGTTGGTTGTATGGTCGCATCCACTTTGTTTGTAATAGTTTTTCTTTTTTTTTTTCTCTGTTCTTGTGTTTTTTGGTGTTGCTCGAAAGTTTGTTTTATTTGCCATGCACCACAGCTCATTTTATGAGGTCTGCAACAATTTTTGTTTGTGAAAAAAATTGAAAAAAAAATTGTATAAGTATATATTTTTTAATGGGAAACTGTGACTGCGACTGGGTCCTGCCACAACCCATGCAACTGATAATTATTATGGCACTCTTGATGCCTTTATTATGTGTAAAACGCTTGGCAGGCAGGGGCCGAACTGATGTTACTGCATCCGACGATGGATGTGCCAATAAACGAAGAAAAACAATTTAACAGTGGGGACGGTGCCCGAAAAAAGGGTATAATATTCTTGGACCAGTAAAGTATAGTGGAATCAGTGTAGTATTTTCGGCGCTGTGTATTTTCGATAGTCAATATCGACTACTGATATTGATTATCGACATCGATAACTGGAAATCGATATCGATAAATGGAAATGGAAATGGGGTGCTTCGTGTAATTCTAAACATATTTGCCAAATAAGAACATTTTGGTTTCAATATTGCCATTGTTATGTCGATTTTGAATAATAGGGTACCCACCCACCCCCTTTAATTGTAAAAGTTTGGTGTATCGGCGCTCATTTGGCATGCAAATGTGAGGCTACATTGATCACATGAAGTTCATCTCTGTAGAATATACCCCACATAGCACATAGAAGTTTATCTCTGTAGAGCATGCTCCACATAGCTTCTAGACTTATTTAAAATGCAAAACCTTTAAGAATCTCTTTAGCTGATAAGCTCATCGAGCGCTAACTTCTGCTCTACACATATGGTATAGCTGTAGTTTTATATTCATTCCTAACACCTCTTGAATCTCGGGTACAGACAGCTAAACGTTAACGAGCCTCCGCCTCCAGTTATAGATGCTAGAGATCTTCGAAAATGTATCTAAAGCGGTTGCATGTGTGTGGCGTGTGTGGTAGCTTCCAGGCGGTCGTCAGACTGATGTGCTTTGGGTTAGCTTTTTTTTTTTTATATTTGAAAGCCTCAAATGCAACTGAAGCGCAACGAATTTTAACTTTCTTTATTTATCCATATACCCTGCTCTCTCTGTCTCCATGTTTGACTATAGTTTCAATTTCCAGTAACTGCTGAAGCGACAAATGTATTCGTTTTTTTTTTTTTTATTTTGTGGGGGCGAATTCTCTTGTCATTGTTATTTGTGTTGAAAGAAAAGGTTTCATTGCGTTTCGATCTGTAGCTGGCACGATCACAGTTTTTTGTGTTGGCTAAGCAGATGCAACCTTGTTACAAGTTTTGTTTTTTATTTGTATCTCTACCTTTTTTTGTGTTTCTTTTTTGATACCTTAACAAGCTGTCAGAGTTTTGATTGGCTCCAGTTGAGTTTAATTACGTTATGTTACCTAAAGGGCTGGCCTCAACCCAGTCAGTCATTCCCATCTAATCAGTTAAACAAATGACCTATCGATTTCAAAGCCTTTTCCAGTCGGGGTTGTGCCTGCCCGTAAGGAATTCGCGATCTCTTTTATTTAAATATATATATACTAATATGCACAATATACCATACGCGGCTCTTGTCGATATCCGCTGTCTTTGTTATTCAAGAATTTAAGTGTAGTATATACGATCGTAATATTATTTTTAAATATAATAATTTTGTATTTTAATTAAAGACAATTTTGGTTGATATTTAAATTGTATTATAACATTGATGAAATTTATGAATGCCGCAGCTTCCTTAGTTTGTATAATGATTGTAAGTTCGTCGTCGTGATCAAGTTAATACTTGTTATTGCCTATTTTATATATATTTCTTTGCCATTCGAACTTGCGATTGTTAGACAATCTTGAGATTGAAGAATTTCAATGGAAGAAACACTAAAACAGCTGTGAAGTTAAACTAAATTTAAATAGAGTTGAAGGGCTTAAAAGGCTTTACCTATGTTATTTTGTGGTAACTTAAACTGAAACAGGATTAGCAAAACAATGTAAATGAAATGGGATGCAAGTGAACTAAGTTATTTTTAAATTGGCTATAAATTAAGCTTGAGACTAATCAAATCATCGGGCAAAAGCCCTATAATTCTTGGCTATATGTTACCATACTGCTATATTCAATGTCAAGGTTATTTTAAAGTTTTGTTTAGCTTTTTATGCACATCTACTTTTATTTCTGTTATTTTTTTCGGGATTACCGAGCTTCATAACATATCTTTGAGATTGTTCGAATGTCTGGCTGTTCGACATGGGAAAAAATACAACTTTTTTCACTTAGCGCTACTTAAACAACAATAAGATATTTTGTAGATGTTGAGGGTGAGCGAAGACAGTCGAGAAAGAACAGATTGGAGGTGGATTAGAAGTGGAATATGGGAGGTGCTTTTGAGGTGGTTTTGCGAGTAGGTACAGCGACAACGCAGAGCTTTGCTTTATTAGCTCAAGTTTTGTGCTTTTTATTTTGTTGTTCTTCTTTTCCATAATATCAAAGACACAAATTTTGTTGTTGTTGTGATGTACTTTACGAGCGTTGTTATAGTTGTTGTTGTTTGTGTTTGATAGCAATCAAAGGCACGAAGTGCCAGCAAGTAGCCTGGCTCCGTCTCTCTGTCGGTCTGTCTGTCTGTCTGGTTTTTCTGCCTGACTGTCAGTCCTTCTGTCACCATGATGAGTTTCTTTTAGACCCGGACTAATGTATGGGTGAATATAAGCTGGCTTGGTCTCTTCCCTACATATGTTGCTTACATTTTTAGACCCTGTGTTTAAAAAACACAAAAGGGTCTATTAACTTTGTGCAAAGTCAATTTGTGTGTAACAGGCAGAAGGAGGCGTGGCAAACCCCATAAAGTATATATATTCTTGATCAGGATGAGAAGCAGAGTCGATTGAGACATGTCCGTCTGTCCGTCTGTATGAACACCTAGATTTCGGAAACTATAAGAGCTACAGTATTCATATTTGGCACGAACATTGCTGTATGGCCGAAACAGATCAAGTTTGTTTAAAATTTTGGATACCTCCCCCCCTCCCCCGCATTTGGGGATTTCTGTTTAAAAAAAAATTCAAATAGCAAGTACAATTTCAAAGATAGGAAGTTGAGTTTTGGCACATATATTCACATTATACATCTACCGTCATTTTCACATTTTGGATACCTAGCCCCACTCCCCCACAATTGGATATCAAAAATAAAAATTGCCATATCACTCTCTATTTTGAAGCTAGAACATTGTGCTTTGGCACATATGTGCTGAATTTCATTGTGCTTCTTCTCTTATAATTATATTTTAGATATCTATCCCCAAACCCCCACTGGTGGATACCCAATAATCGATAAAAATATATACGTCACCGAAAATACTATACAGCTCCGAAAATCCATATCACACCAGAGATACTATTCAACTCCAAAAGTTCTATACTTCCCCAAAAATACTATTCTGTTCCGAAAAGACCATACTGCCCCAAAAAACTAAACATAGGGTCCCTACTGTCGGGCCGGTCCCTACTGTTGGATATTTAATTTTTTTTTTGGCACCCTGTGTGTGTGTGTGCGAGTGTGTGAGTGTGCGTACGTGTTTGTGTCTGTGTGTGTGCATTTGCTATTAGCATGCGCTGTGTTAATGCTTTTCTCTCGCTGTTGTAGCTACTGCCAGTTGGAGTGCGAGTATCTTTGTATCTTTGTATCTTAGTATCTGTATCTATATATCGGTGCATCGTTGTAGCTTTTGCTATGTGCTTTAGATGCTTCCATGTATGTGAGTTCGTGTTTTGGCCCTCGCACAATTCCTGCTTTGTGGACTTACTTCATTTTCAGTTTCATTAAATAACAAATTGCTCTTTTGTCTTATGTGTGTGTGTGTGCGTGTGCGTGTGTGTGTCTGAGCTTAACTTTTTTTATATGCTCTGTATATTTTACTTTTTTTTATTTTTATTTTTTTTGCATTTTGCCTTTCTTCTGTGTTATTAAACTTTCGCTTTGTTTTGTTTTGTTGTAATAAAAAACATAGAGCAAAGAGCAAAAAATAGGTAGATAAAACTTCACTGGCTGCGTACGTTTCTGTCTCTGTCTCTGTTTGTGTCTCTCTATTTTTTATGCTCCGTCTTGTTTTTTGCTGCTACTGGCATTGCTTTTGGCCTCTTTAAGTTTTATGCTTTCAATAAATATTAACATTTCAACTTCAACCCCCCATGTAATGTCTCACAACATGACCCAGTTCCTTTGTTGTTGTTTTGCTTATCTTTGTTGTTGTTGTTCCTGTTATTTTTAGTTAGTAGTCCCCATTTTTCATATTTATAAAATGCCTTCAAAAGATTTTAATCTCGTAGAGCCAGAGCGACACACACACGCACAGAGAGAGAGAGAGAGATATATATATATAAAGAGACAGAGAGAGACGGGTTGACAGAGAGGAATAGAGATCCGGTGTAGGTTTCTCCTCTCTGGTTGTCAGCCAAAAATATTGTATAACTGCGGGCGGCCCTTTGTAAGCACCGTTAAATTCTTTTTCGCATGCTGCTTAACTTACATACTATATATATGTGTGCATGTGTGTGTATCTGTGTCTCTGTCTGTGTGTGTGTAGAACTCTGATAAGTTATCGCCGCTCTTCAAACCTGCTTTAGACAGCCAGCAAAATTGTAACTCCCTCTGTGTGTGTGACTTTTGACATGAGACGGGACCATTTCTGCGTTTAAATTCCGTGATGGAACACACAGCTTGGAAAATTTGAAATCCCCGTTTTTTTTTTGCGTAGACGTTTGAAGTGAATGAAAATTGTTAAGATACAATGACATGCTCAGATTATATATTTTCTAGCCTATTTAATCTATGGTAAGAGCTGGTGGAATTGAAGTTAAGTTGGTATCATTCATTTGTCCAACTTAACGCGGGCTTTCGTCTATTGTTTTATTTGCGGAATTCCAAAAATATATCAAATCTGTTTGTGCTGAAATCTCTCATGGTTATTAGCTACGGTCGCTCTTTCTGATGCCTTATGCTAGACAATACGTATAATGGAATTACTGTTCCACTTGTATTATATCAGCTTATCAAATAATTACTTTTGAAAAGATGGAAACAATAGCATGGGCGCAATATTGATACTGTATATTAAAAAATGGATCCCTTTAAATACGATTTATTGCTCTAATTTCGGTATATGATATTCTTAATGTAATGTATTAAATTGGAATTAAATAATTGAATTGTTCCAGTCTGACAGTCGGATGTATAGATTAGGTTAGGCCACTTAGTAGGCTCGTTGTGAAACCACGGGTGGTGCATCAGTATTACTGTGGTGGTTTAACCCTATACCATATTTATCCCGTACCAGCGGGCTGGTTTAATGAACCAGGCGAGTTGGTTGGGATGTGTGTTTGCTAGCTTCGAAATGCTAGCTATGAAAGAGCCCAGTGTTCTGGCTCTGGTGTTGCAGATTGCCGGGCACTGACAGAAGAGGTGGGTGTCTGTCTCCTCTTCCTCTTTGTCCTGGCAGCTCCGCAGAAGTCATTGTGTGGGGCCTTAGGCCTCTTTGTGTAAATTAGAGAAACGACTTAAACTCACCCTCTCTAGCTAATAAATAGGATTGCCAGATTATTTATTATCATTATATCGATTTATCAACATATGTAAGATCTAAAGATGATTTAAAGTTGTTGCTATCATTTAACTTTATCTTTTTTTATCATTTTATAAAACATTGAATTTCAAATGCATATAACTCAGGGCAATAGATTGTAATTTTGAAAACAATCGATCGATCAAGAAGTGAGAACATTGTTGTTGGAGGTAGCATCTGTCATATTTAACAAAGGGGGAGACAATACCGAAATGTTGCAGTCATTCAACGAGGCGACTGTGCGACATGTGTTGGGTGCTGCTCATAATTTTGGAGGTGTGAACACTTTTTCAGTGACATGTGCGCGCGATCCACTGATGATCGCAGCGGGACACACAGAGCAAGTGGAAGAAATAGAGGTGGTTGGTGGAGATCTGGAGGGAAACATGCGACAAAAAACTCATAAATTTAAATGCAATAAAACTTTCAAGACAAATAAATGCCAAGCAGTAGATATAGTGCATTCCCATCTGGGGAAAATCTGAATTGCAGGCGCTTCACTTAAAGAGTTGCAGGGAGAGACAGAAAATTACGCGCAAAATAACAACAAACAACACGACCAACAACAGCAACATTAACGATTGCATAAATCTTATGGCGCACAAAATATTTAAACAAAATGCGAGTGCCTTAGTCTTTCTTCTCTTTTCCTTTAAAGCCTTCCCTAGTTGCAACACGCAATGCCAGGCTTCAAGCCTCATACCAATTGAAATTCTTCGTGTTGCATTCGAGCGGCGAACGCGTGCGTGCACCGTCTTGCGGTTTCTACTTAAATCTCCCCTGTTCTACCTTCTCTCTCATTCGTATCTCATTCACTCTCTCTTTCTCCCTCTCTTCAGCAGTGCTATAGTTGTGGCAAGACCTTGAAATGTGACTGAATATGACAGAGGCGTTAATTTATGTGCAGTTTTCAGTAGGGAAGGACTAGGTTGAATGAAGTGTTCAGAGGAAATACGAAGGGAAAGTAAAAGGCGGTATGGTACAGCCTATGCACAATATGTTCAATAGTATGTACAGACGAATGTTCATTGTTCTTAGTGCTCTGTGATGCATTCATCCGATTGATTGGTTTATTAAAATTACAATTTGATGACTGATGAGAGTTATTTGATGTCTGATCGGACCCACTTTCTCTATTCATGTAGATTTCAAAATACGCGACGTTCCGTTCCGATTAAGTCGTTTGCGAATAAAACAATATCATACTTGTGATATATATCTATGATTTGCATATTCTAAGGAAGGACCACTTGAAAATGTGGTCGAACCATGCTTGAATCTATTTTGGACACCTTTTTTGTTGTTCCATAGTATGAGATATCGTCGTCCTTTTTTTTTTTACATAAACTTGATTTTTTTTTAAAGGATGTCTTGGGATCTCAATGAATGATGCAAGTTTATTACATCCATCCACTTATAGCTAAACTTCTATTTTTTCCATATAGAACGTCTTTGGTCTTAATGAAGAAAAAGATTATGATGATCGTGCTCTCCAATCGCATACAGTTAGGTATCTTATATTTCCTAACTGACTGTGACTGAAAGAGAGTTTGTACCAGCTTACTCAGTCAGATAAATAAATAAACATTTCAACAAATTCCTGTTCAATATTCAAAACCTTCCAATTAGCTGTCTAAAGTATTATTAAAATCAATGCAGTTGCATACAGAATTCGATTCATGGAGCTTTTCACGCATGTGCTACCCATTCTCCCCATTCGCTCTATAATTCCCCGCATGGTCTAGTCCCGAAAATGAACCTCAGTGACACTTTGAATGGAACAGTTCACAGTTCTCTGTTGCTGTGGCTGTTCTTGTTTAATTGTTATTGTTGTTGCTGTTGTTGTTCATCTGGCATAACATAAAACAGAAAATGAAAAACCAAATAAACGCTAATTGGAAAAAAATATTTTATATGAACTCAAACTGTGGCCGATGTTGAGGCTAAGGCTGTAGCTGCAGATACTCCGATGTATGTCTGTCCACATATATATATATACACACATTTGTTTGTTTTGTGTGCGAGTGTGTGTGTGTGTGTGTGGAGAGCGGCACGCACTTCCCACTCACAAAAACTGAAAACATTTTTCCGAAAAATGTTTAGCCCCACCCACTGGGTTTGCCCTGCCCCACCACTGCACCTCTGGCCCTTCTCAAGGCATAGAATAACAACAAGAACGAGCTAAGGCAATAACAAGCAGACGTCGAGAAATAAAATCCACACATAAAAATGTTTTGGGGTAACCCTTTTCGGTATTGTCTGGGCGCACCCAATAACAGCGGGGAAATGAAGCAGGGCTAGGAAGTGGGGCGTTTATGATGAGTTGAGGGTGCCTGGTCTGAGGGCAATTGGGCCAAAGCAGCGGCTGGGGCAACATTTGGGATCTATAGTAAAGCTGGTACTGGGGAATACTAGGGGCCCGCTTATATTGTCAAATGAAACGGTCGTGTTGCCCATGATGATTATTTCTGACATTTGTGGCAAATATGCGGCGGCAGAAGACAACAACAGGAATTCATGTTGTTTGCGCCCATTCCATTTCGTTTTCGATTTATTTATAAACAATCAAAAAGTGTTGGCCTTTAATTGTTTTATATTTTGTTGGAAATGTTACACAAATGAAATAAAAATCAATTTTAATTGCATTTTCTTGCTGACATTTTCGAAAATACAGCAACAATGCCTAAAATTTGTGACAAGTTGTTACTGGTACTGTAGATAGGGGCCAGAGGCACCGTGCAGGTGAAGTGAAGGGTCAAACGAAACTCGTTCGCTTTGCGAATCCGGACTGCAACTCCATAAAACTGGCTTGGCCAAAAACTAACAAAGAAGAAGGCAAAATAACAAAACGTGCAACACTTTGTCAGCCGGGTAATGCTCGACTAACAAATATGCTCTATCTTTTTATTCAATAAATTTTAATACAAAGAGAAAATACTTAAATATATATTTGTAATACAGTATTCTTATATACCTTTTTATGTATGTATATAATTATATTTAAAGATTTCCATAGACCTATGGCATACCCCTTTTGTGGCGCATTTAAGGCTAACAGGGTATGAGAAACCTGCTTCGAACTTGTTTAGTAACATTTAGCTAAAGCATTTTTGGACCCTGTACTTAAAAATGGAAAAGGCTCCATTCGAATTATTTGAGCCTTGATATGTGAAACAGTCATCATAAGGTATGACAGACGCCCTAAAGTATATATATATTCTTGATCAAGATGAACTGAGCGAATGTGTTAGCTTTTTCACATAGTATTCAGTCTTGGGATTATATTAACTCTCTAAAAGAGAGTGAATGGGCAGGGTCCTTACTGTCGACCACCGTCCCGACTTCTCTATAGTTTTGGTGTTCTTTTCCTGTTGCTGTTGCGACTTTTTGGTGGAGGGGGGCGTTAACATGATTTGCACTACAAAACAAAATTTAAGGAGCAGCTCCGCCAGCTACAAGCAACATCCAGCATCCATTCCCCTTAAAGTCATCATCTGAGAGAGCTGGGCTCTATAGTCTTATGCCATCTACCTGGCGTATACCTTCTTTTCGCGCCGCATTTTTTGCGTAGGTTGAACTGGCGAGTGCACCGAACTGGTAGCCAGCAGGCAGAGATTAATGGTGCTGCTGCTTGTGATGCGGCTGTATGCTGAGCTGCTTAGAAGAGTTAGCCAAGTTAAGGCCCAGTCAAGGCAGCGTTTCGTGTTTGTGGACACTAAATCTTGTAGCTCAAGCAGAAAGAGACTAACACACAAATACACAAAGACAATTGAGGCGCAGCTTGGCGATGAACAGAGGCAACTATAACTGCCACATTCGGCATCGCTGCTACAGCGAGAGAGAGAGAGAAAGGGAGAGAGAAGGATAGAAAGAGATAGACATACACACAGAGCGAGAGAGAGAGTGTAAGTGGGTAAGGTAGAGAAAAAAATGATAATGGGTGTTCGGGATCAGAAGGCAGGTAAAAATTCTACAATATGTACAACTTCAAACTTATGATCATATTGCTGAATGGTTAATGAAAGCAAAAGTTTCGTTTCAAATTCGAGCTGAGATGTAATGAAAACTGTGCTACATGGTCCCACAATCAAATTAAGAGATTGTCTTTTAAAATTGTACAAATAAAATCATCTTTTTGCTTGCATAATCAACAATAACTGCACTGAGAACAGAAGAGATACTTACACCATACTTGTACCATAAAGAATATTCCAAATATGCCATATGTCAAAACTCAATTTGTGTTATTCCTTTAAACACTTGAAATAATTGCATTATAACACTTGGTGTGCAAGAAGCGCACAGAAGGGAAAATGACGGAAAGAGAGAGGGAATGAGCGATGACTGTGATAGAAACAGAGTTGGGCAATTATGTGATTACAAGTCAAAAATTGTTATATTCTTTTTCTGCTTTGTGCATTTTTAGGATTTTTTTAAGCATGCTGATAATGTTCCGCGTTTCATTGAATTTTTTTTGTTGGGACTTTTGCTGTTTCTGTTTTGGGTTTTGTTTTGTTGATTGTCGCTTTTAATGAACGTAAAATTATTTTCATTTATGACCAAATGATTCATTAGTCGCTCTGCTGATAGGAGCTGACGATGATGAAGCGACATGCTGAGCGAAAGATACAAATGTTTCTATTGAAAGTGTGGCAAGAAATCGTATACTTGAATCGCAATATGCCAGCTCATCAGCAATCCGAACGTGTATCTGATTGTATATATCCATGAACGTCTTTATGTGCGTGTGTGTTAATTAATGTTTCACACCCACTGAACAGTGTGTAAAGTTGCCCATCTTTTGCTTCTGAGGTTTGATTAATGGAAAATTAGTTGCATAGCTGTCTCAGATACATTGGCAATTGGCTAGCTTGTGGTCAAATATTAATGTATCAAAGACATGTTGAGTGTCTGTATCTTTATCTGTATCCGTATCTGTATCCGTATCTATAGCTTGCGGTTTATTCGAGTGTCGCTACAACGTAACACGTTTTGTAATTCAATTTTTCTGCTATTTCATAAATTTAATTTGAAATGAAAAATATTCCATATATCCCACATTATCCGATATATGCTGCTGCTTCTATTGTTGCTCCTACTTTATCTTGCAGATACACATACGTTTATATATATACATACACACATAAACACACACTCACACACACTTGGGTACTTTGCTTTTTCGACCACAATAACGGATTACATTTGAAATTGTTTGGTAGTGGTTGCTGTTCGTATGGTCCCAGCATATCGCCTGAGTTTTCCCCTTCTCCGTTTAAACTCCATCCCCATTTAATCTGCCTGTCGATTCCTCCCATACTGTGCTGGCTTATATATATTTATACTTTTTCAATATTACACGATGACTTGAATATTTGAATGAATATTTGTGCTTGCAGTTGTTGTACAACATGGGTGGGATTTTGTGATTGGATACAAACTGTAAACGCACAGTTATAGAAAAAGATACAGATATATATGCAGATGCAGGTAGATATATAGATCATATAGATACAGATAAACATACGGATATAGATACAGATAGACCTATGAATATAGATACAGATACACATACAAATAGACATACAGATACAGATACAGATGCAGATACAGATGCAGATACAGATGCAGATACAGATGCAGATACATATACAGATACAGATACAAATAAAGATACAGATTCAGATACAAATACAGGCACAAATACAGATACACATACAGATACACATACAAATATAGGTACTGATTCAGATACAAATACAGACACAGATACAGATACACATAAACATTCAGGTACAAATACAGATACACATACAGATACACATACAGATATACATACAGATACGTATGCAAATACACATAACAAAATACATATAGATACATATTCAGATACAGATACGGATACGGATCCGGATACGGATACAGATTTATATTTAGATTCTGATACTTCTGTAATATTAAAAGCTGTTTTCAGCTTGCTTGTCAGCCATAAGCCACGAAGCAAGTGTATTTAACGTAATTCAGCTTCAAGATAATAACTAAGGGCGTATTAGTGGCTACAGTAATAGCTGTATTGAAGGGGAAATATTAATACAGATGTAGCTGTAGTTGTAGATACTTTGACCAGGTCTATGGCAATTGACTAAACCTCGAACTCTAGCTGTGCATATGTATGAGCATACGTAAGTGGTAAATACCACTTACATATAGATTCAGAATTAGGTATATATGTACACAATTAAACGTATTCGTTACGAATACGGTTACACTTGTTTTGATTGTTTGCACACTGAATGCTAGGGCCTGTGATATTGAAGGTATTTAGCAATGGATAGTTTGAACAGTATTTTCTTGTGTAAATGTGTATGGTTTTTGGTAGTAAAGGAGCCAATGTTAACTTGAGGCACAAAATTCAAACCGATGAACGACATAATTCTACTAAATGTGAATTATGTGGGTGGTAAATTTTAAGTTATGCTGAAACAAAGGGATTACTATAATGAGAGCTCAGCAAATTTTTATTTGAATTTCATCTCCACTCACGCACTCCTTAAATAAATGAAATTATAAGAGAATTTAAAACTGATGGATTTATTTGTCTTATGAGCAAATGTGCATAATTTGATATCAATAGAAAAGGTGTTCGGTTACAGTTACACCCTTTTCAGCTAACATGTATTCTTATACATAATATATGATCTTTTAAAACTCTCCAATGTCAAGCAAATGAACGGAAAGCGTAAACAATGGAACGAAATGGAAAACTTTTTCGAAAAGCTTTTATGATATATATTAGTGCTTTATATTAAATATCTTTAATCCTTTAGGTTTACAGTTGCTACAATTCAAAAACTATTACGGAAAACAAACGTTGTCACAACTATGTTAGACATTGCTGGATAAAAATATGTGAAGTTGTTGAGAGCGAAAGAAACAAACGGATTGTGATTGGAAGAGAAAGAGAGAGAGAGAGAGAGAGAGAAATATTTGGATTTAATTAAATGTGTGTGTTAACGTGTTTGTGTGAGGCATTCAAGTGACAATTCGTATTCAATGAAAAAAGCTGTCGGCGGCAGAGATGCCAGCACCTGCAGCGCCCATACCCCAAGGGGCCAGACTCCAGTTGGAGCAGCATGTGGAAGAGTGTTGGGGTTATAGCTGCAACTATAGCGATAACAATTGAGAGCTCTCTCTCTTTTTAATAACGTATATTATGCAGCAGATGGAACATTTTGATACTAATTCGTATATTGATTCGAATCGTGATTCCGATTCGGATTGAGATTAATGAAATGCAAACGCAACGTGGCCAATAATAATTATTAATAATTATCAGAAGACCATAAAAAAGTGAAGTAAATTAATTCATATCTGAAATGTTTTAATGCAAATCGGAAAAAGTAAAAATAATAAATAAAAAACAAGCGAGACTCGTAATAAAAGATTAAATCGTGGGTGAAGTGAACCAAATACTCCATCTCTCCGTGCACCTTCAAGCACACATAAATAAATTAAATTAACATCGCACAGACACACATACAAACACACACACACATACAGAAATTGTTACTCAATTTAACTGCAGCGCATCGAACCGTATAGAAGCGATACATTTATAAATAAATACATATTTAAAATACCAAAATGACTATGAAATCGATGAAGTACTCCGATTGTGATACCATTATGGATGGCTATAATCCGGTTCCGCCACCATTACCACGCCGTGTACCGCCGGTCCGTAATATATATGCCGAGCCGTTTGCACATGAGCCTAATCATTCCAGCAGGTAAATAGCAAAAGCATTTAATCTACAATAAGCTACTAAGGGCAAACTATTATGAATTTCACATATAATATGCAAATCTTACGTATTCTATTTCATCGTATAAGATCTATGCCTTTATCCATGAAAGTTCATATATTTATTAGCTGTAACTTAAACATTTAAGTTAGTGTATTATGGAATATGGTAAAATTATTGATCCTTACTCAATAACATATAATCTTAAATGAATGGGATACATAGTAATCCATTAAAATTACATGTGTATAGATGAATTATATAAGAGCTCATTGATCATTGGAGCCACAGAATGTTTAATCGTTAAATCGATCCGTCTTAATTGAATTTTATATTTTTAATATTTTATATTTGAACTATTAAAATCATTTACATAAAAATCATTTAAAAAATGTGAAAAGCAGACGGAATATGTTTGTATTCTTTTCAATGGGTGGAAACTGTTTGTAACGTCTTTAGAAGCTTGAGAAGCTTTTGAATAGCACTAGAATTATCTGCATGTAGTACAACAGACTAGGCACTACCCAAGTGGCAATAACGAGGTTCTGCACCGCTCACACCAACTATAGTATAGATGCTCAGTTGCCAAGTAGCATATTAAAAGAGAAATGTCCCATATAAAGCTGCGAGTATCTTGTCGAGTGTACAATATGTATTTTGATACGGAAAAAGAAGCTGCAGATTGGTAGTGTGAGTGGGAGTGCGAATGCGAGTGGGAGTTGTAGTGCGGGGGATAAGGTGCTTGTCATAGGAGTCTTTTCTACATAAAGAATAAATGGATGGAGACGCAAAGTTTGTGTGTCGCATATGGATATTGTGTATATCCTTGTCATAAAACGAGCTCCAACAATGCCAAATAGCCTCAGTCCGCAAATGGAGCTGGTAAGCGGAGCATAGAGAGCACAAGTTGGTGAGAAGAAAGGCGAGAGGCTTCTCATATCGCATATCAAAAACGAAACACAGGCGCAGCGATAAGGCAATGCACATGAGGACACGGGGCAATAGCCAAGTGGGCAACCAACGAGCAACTGGTTATAGGAGTATAGATGGATCTGCTGTGAAGGGGTTTGAACGGTTGTCGACGGAGCGTGGAGCCGGGTCTTGTGTGGTAAAAATGCGGCGCAATATGTTCGCCTGTCAGTTCCATGCATTTCATATCGAAAACCATTCGTACTTTTACTTGAGTGAGTTTTATGAGCAACGAGCCAACAGCTGAGACTAGGGCCAGAGGCGCATACGGAGCAGCTAAAGGGGCATGATATAACAATAACAACGACTGAGTGGATACATCTATGATGACGCTCTAGTGTATACATTGTACACACGTACGCGTATATTCACCCTAGAACGAGGAAGATATTCCCGACAGTTAGACAAACGGACAGAACACGCAGACTGACGAACGGGTGGACAGATGCATCGCTGGCCTCGTTTGTTTGTATAGTTTTCGTGAGGGTGCTTTTGGTGGGGTTCGGTTGTAGAAAGCCCTATAAGGGAGTTATGAAGCTGCCGTTGCAAAACTGCAAACTGGGTTAGAATTTTTATATTAGTTCTATTTATTTCCTCATTTTTTATTGTTGTTTGCTGTTGCATTCTTCCAATTGCTGTTCCTGTTCCTCCGTTTTTTTTTTTTTTTTTTTTTTTTTTTT
>JBANCZ010000386.1:0-38287 GCA_037040025.1 Sphaerogastrella javana
CCCACACACACACTCACATACTCAGCACAGAACACACACAATCCACTGGAACTACAACTACAACAAGAACAACAAAGCTGTGCACTTGGCACTCAGCCTGGTCGAAAATTTGACTACCAAATACGCCAAGGGGTTTTTTTGGACAACAATTTTCTAGTGCATGGCAAGGTGCAGCAAGAGCGAGAGAGAGACACACAGAGGGAGAGGGAGTGAGAGAGTAGGAGGGATAGAGAACAAGAAAAAAAGAGACGGGACGAGAGCTAGAGCGTGCGAGCGAGTACACGTATTCCATTTGGTTTTTGACTTTAACGCCCCTAATGCTGCAAACCCGCTCTCCCGCCGCCTGGCCCAGTTGGCCTGTGGCTTTGGCTCCCGTTTTCGTTGCCGTTCCCGTTGCCATTGCCATTGCGAACTTATTGTCAGGCGCCATTGTCTCACTGTCAACGTCATCGACGGTCGTTTTCATTTACAGCAGCACCAAGCACCGAACACCGAGCAGCGTACCCAGAGCCCAGAGCCCAATGCTCCAAAAACTTGGTACTTTGGAAGAAGGCAAATGCAGGAGAGAGTGGGAGAGAGGAGTGAGTGGGAGAGAGGAGAGAGTAGGAGAGGAGAGAATAGCAGGGAGTAGGAGAGAGGATAGAATAGCAGAGAGTAAGAGAGAGTGAAGAGAGTGAAGGGGTTGCATCTACCGAATACTGTGCACCGAGTGCCGATTCACAACGAGCCTCAGACTCAGGCACAAAAAGATGATTTCCCAAGTGGCACTTGAAACCGACAAATACGGTCGCACTGTTTTGTTTGCAGCTATTGTTGTTGCTGTTGCTGTTGTTGTTGCAACTGCATCTGCTGCGCTTTTACGTGCAGCTGCTAGTGTTCTCCCTCTTGCTCTCCCTCTCTCACACTTGCTTCCTCTCTGTATGTTTTTGTGTCTGTGTGCTAGTCATTGTCATTTGTAGCTCGACGCCAACGCTAACGCCTCTATAGCCTTTTATTGCTACCGCAATCGCAATTGGAATCGCTGCTATGCCACTATACATGTTTGTTCTTGTTCTTGTTGTTGTTGCTGTTTTTATTGTTGTTTGTTACGCCTGTTGTTGTTGTTATGGTTGTTGTGCTTGTTATTAGTGCATATGGGGAAAGAGCTTTGGCCATCATTTGCAGCACTTTTTACGTCCGATTCGAAATCTTGCTCCCAGTTAGCAAAACTTTTCTGCTCTGACGCTTAGAAGCTAATGACAATACGTTAATTGGTTTCAAACGTAGAACACCAACAAGAAGAAGATGATGATAAAGAAAAGGCCTAAAATTTTAATAAAATTCATTCAGTTGAATGTGCAGTATAAAGATATATGCAAAGATATGATGGATAAGGATGATAGTTCTCTATTTATTCAAACTTATAAAATATATTCTATATTATATTATATTGTGTAATACAACTTTATACCACTCAGTTAGAAATCATTCAATATCGCTGACATATTGTATGTGTATATATATTTTCTGTAAAGGAAATCTTAAGTTTTCATAATTTTTATACACAATTTTTTTAATCAAACCATCAAGATGATTCCAGAATCTATTTACAGCCTGTAAAATATCTATTCTACCAATATTTTATTTAATGATAAACCTATTCATAAATTTTTTGAACTTGTACTAATTCAAACTTGACTGAAATCATGCAATGTGGCTGATAATATCCAATATCAATTAATCCAGATTATTGAGGGTCTAGTTAGAGCAAATGTATTCTAGGCATCATTATGAATAATAATGTATATTTTAAGAAATATATATATATTCTAGCAATATTAAATCGTATGATAAATCTACCGTACTTTCAAGCTTGCACTAATTAAAAAATTAAATGTAATTGCAAATATATTTATTTCTATATATATTTCTTTCCGTCTATTAAGTTCATTTAAGGATATTTTCTGCACTCATTAGCATTTCACATGCTGAACTCGTATCTATAGTAAAATGTGAGCATATACCATACCATATTTTTATAACAGCCTCTTCTCCAGTGGGGATTGGAGAAGGAGGAGAAGGGGAGCGTAGGATACGCACGTCGTTAAATTTTTCCGCCTGAAAAGCAGTGGAAACGTTGCCAGTGGCAACCAGCTATGTCCAACCAAGAATAAACCAACAATCAGACCAAGTGAAAAGGCAATTTCTACCAATTTCTGGCTTGGCCCAGCGCAAAAGTGCAACATTTTATTTAATTTCAGTTTTTAAATAATTCATTAAACAAATGCAGAGACCATAAAGTCACTTAATAGGGCACAAAAAAAAAAAGGACAAATTCAGAGAGTAAGAGACAGAGAAAGAGAGATGGAAAGAGAGACAGTTGGGCTGCAGCGAATGCAACTTAAATAGAGCATGCCAGAGGCTGTGGCTGTGTCTGTGCGCAGGGGCCAGTTATCCTATGAGCCTGCCAACATCCTGTCAGCTGAGCATTAATAAATAGTTGCAATCAAAATTAAAAGGCAGCAAAACTGCGCAAACATTTCGCTTCTTTAAATCATTCGCGCTCCGCATGATGAATAGCGCTGCTGGCAATAGAACAGAGCAAAGCGGGTAGGAGAAAGCGGAAACCTCATAGAGAGAAAATAGAAGCAGAAGCAGAAGCAGGAGCAGGAGAAGGAGAAAGAGCAGGGGAAGGAACAGAAGCAGGAGCAGGAGCTGAAGCTGATGTTGAGCCTGGCGTGACCAGGATAGAGAGCATTAGTAAATGCAATGTCTGCGATGTGAAATTTATTAACGCGCACTAGCAAATACGATTTCGCCGTCGACTATATAAATTTGTCGAGGTTGCCAGACATAGAGAAAGAGAGAAACAGAGAGAGGAAGAGAAGAGAAGAGAGGGAAACAGAGAGTGAGTTAGCTAGTCTCACATACACACTTGCATAATTAATTGAGCTAAAATGTCAAGCCATAAATTTGGTAACATTTAGCCTGACCATGTGCATTGACACTCTAAGCTCTAAGCTGACTCTTGGCTTTTACCATAACCAAACTCAGTCTCACTCCTTTTCCAAATTGGCTAAGTATTCGCATTCCAAGTGCTTCAATTGCAATAAATGCATTGCCCGAAAGGAATTCAATAAAGCCTTCCAAGCTCAAATCAGCAGCAGAAAATAAAATTAAATTCTCCTGGATTTACCAAGATCTAATTACCAAAAGCCAACAGCATAATCCAGAGCTTAGAACAAAGGATTATAAGCAATAAAATGAAGACGCATAAAATGAGCTAATTATTGAATGTAATGTAAATACACTCAGAAAGCCAAGACGAGTCATTCTGAATTAGCATTTAATGTGCTGACAATGCAAAATTGATTTAAACTCCAGGTGCTTCCAGTTGCCCTACAAGTGCCCCTAGGCTGTAAAAGCAGACGGATTGAAGGATATATATTTATATATGCAAATAGCAAATAAAGCTAATGAGCCAAATTAACTGTAAATGAAATCAAGCTTGTTTTGCTCTGCTAATATAAAACAAATTTCCATTTCACATCCATTGTTTTATCTTGAAATATTAAACCTGATTCGTTTGCTATTTTTTTTAAATTTTGCTGTCACACATGTCAATTAGATATATTTTTTTAGCCTTATAAACTTAAATCATATTTGATGTAAATAAATAAAAAGAAAAGAAAAAAACCCTTTTTAATTGCTATGCTTTTAGATATCGAATAACAATGACAGGTGAAGCAGACATCATTTTTTTGCGACTTCAACAAAACTGTGAGAAAATCTACTAATTATTTTATAAAATCAATTACGCAGACATACATAGATACAAATATAAATACATATATTTAGCTATAGCTAAATATGCATGTGTATTTATTCCCTGTATTTAATTTTTCTCAATTCTATAATTTTATTTTATTTGAGTAAATGTGAATTTAATTATTATTTGCTAAAGCTTTATATAATTCGCATAAGGTCAATTATGTGGGACTGATAAAAAATGTACAAATATTAAATAATGAAATATTTCTTGTATAATTCAGTATGCGCACAGTGGAACAAGTGATTAAAAACTTCATATTTCATACTACATAATAATTTTGTGAGCAGCAATACTCAAAGTTATACGAAAATATAGAATAGAAATAGAAATAGAATAAAAAAAACTCACACAATTAATACTTTTATACGTCACAATATAATCATTTTTGTTGCACTGTGCACAGTGTGTGTTTAACTGTATCGAATGCAAATATTGCATTTTATTATTAATAATAATGTCAAATGATAATCAGTGGAGTATGCGAGCGATTATGCCGCAAAGAGTTAATCAATGTGCCGCAAAACGCTTGACCCCAAAAACAGTTATTGTTGCAAACACAAACACACGCACGTCTGCCTATATATGTGTGCGTTCGTATATTTGTGGCTAAAATTCAGACAACTAAAAGCTGCCGGCCAATATTCAAAATGGCCGAAAGCCGCTGCCATTTTTGGTTTTATTTTTTGTTTCTGCATTCCGCTTTTCTTTTTGTTTTTTGGTTTCAGCATTTTGTAGGCTAACCATGAAAATGTGCAACAAAATGTTGGCAAAAATTAGATAAAATCGCTGTGGCAACTATGTTTTAGGGGTGGCTCTGGGTTGGGGTTTGGATCGGCTGCTGTGGCTTACAATTTAACGGTAACTAGCTTTGATAAATGCCGCCTTTACTAAAGGCAGTAGAAGGAGTGGTAGGGGCAGTAGGAGGACTGGTATGGGCAGCAAGAGTAGTAGGTATGATATGCGTAGTAGAGATGGTAGGAGTAGTCAATCGAGATAGTGGAGTAGTAAAAGTAGCAGTAATAGTAGTAGTAGTAGGTGTAGTTGAAGTAGGTGTAGTAATATAGTCGCAATAGTAGTAATAGTAGTAGACATTTTAGTAGAATTAGAAGTTGTAATAGTAGTAGGTATAGTAGTTACAGAAGATTTTATACTCGAAGTAATAAATAAGTAATAAGTAATAGTAGTAGTGGCAATAGCAGTAGTAACAGTAGTAGTAATAGTAGTAGTAATAGTAGATGTAGTAAAAATCGTAATAGTAGTAGTAATAATACTAGTAGTAGATAACTATAAAGTAGTAGTAGTAGTAAAAATAATAGTAGTAATAATAGTGGTAATTCTTATAGTAGTAGTAGCAATAGTTGTAGTTGTAATAGTGTAGTAATAGTAGCTGTAGTAAAAATCGTAGTAGTAGTAGTAGTAGTAGTAATAGTAACACTGCACTTAATGCTTTGCTAGGATCTGCGCTTGGCTGCGCATCATAAATAATTTGTGCCTAATCTGCATATGGCAACGGATATGGTATATGGTATACAATATATATCGGCTGATGCCGGCGTTATTACAGCCTCTGTCAGCAGTAAGAGTACGCAGAGAGTGGAGAAGAGAGAGTGGAGCGTAGAGAAGAGAGCATAAGCTATTTAAGTCTCAACGGTTTCATGGAGTTGTTGTTGCTATATAAATTGCAACTTGCAAAAACCGCGATACCTACACACACAGACATACAGACCCACACACTCACACCTACACACACACACACTGAGGGAATTCTGGCAAGCGGCAGGTGTAAAGGCAAATGCTGTGTGATGCCTTCAACAGCGTTGAGTGAAAGCTAATTTTCTATGCCAAAAAATGTTGGCTTTCCTTTTGCCATATAACTTTTATGAGGGGCATTAGGGCTAAATGCGGGGCAGGCTGTTGGCGCCATTGCAAATAAGATGGGCAAGGGTTACGGGAGGGGTGGTGGAACGTGCACATTGCAGCAATGCACTCGCGCGGCAAAAACTTTTCAATTAATAAATTAAGTTTATGGCATAAACAAAAAAATTTGTTGCTAATTGTTTGTTGGTTTAAACACACACACACGTTGAGGGGCGGTTGTGGGCGTGGCACTTACCTAGCCAACACACCAACAAAACTTGCAGCAAATACTGTGATGTTGAAACTACTGTTGTTGCTGCTGCTGCTGCTGCTGCTGCTGCTGCTGCTGTTGGCATTTATAGTGAGCGAGAAAAGCTCATTAAAAACTTTATCAAATGCATAATAAATAAGTTATAAAACATTTCAAATACTATATATATATAATTTGTATATTCGCTGATTGATATTCTGACATGCAAATCACAAAATAAAAGACACATTTAATCAAATTCAAAATCAAATCCAAATTAATATCATGCATATCATACCAATATGAATGCACATGAATTTACTCATTAGCTCTTATTATGAACTGTTTTTGAAAATGTAGAGCAATTTAAAATGTGAGTGCGAGTGAGTGTGTTTAAATTGATGTTTAATGTATTCACGATATATCCTAATTAACATAGTCTATTATAAATTATATAAACATTATAATATGGTAGTTTATACACTTATTTGTTGCATTTATTTCGAACATAAATTAAGGCCTTATAATTGTACTATTCATATCATAGAAAAACAGGAGCTGAAGCAGAACTTTTTTTTTTAAAGAATTTTTCAACAAATTAGTTTGCTATACATTATAAAGATTGTCGTATATCATAGAAGAAGTATACTTATAGAGAGACACATCTTTACTAAGAATGCGTATTCCCAATCGTTCTGACTATCTGATAATCCTTCCAATCATACTATTTGGTGTACAACGTATTTCGTTTGTTTGTCTGGCTCAGTCTAGTTAAAATATCTAAATATCAATCTTCGATATCATAGATCATCCTTAGTAAATGTGTGTGTGACTATAATATTTAAACGCTTTCTTCTATGATTAATAGTCCATATGCTAACACAAATCACTAATGCAGCATTTTAAAAAAGAATTAGTATTCAAAAATGGATTCAATTGAAGTTTAATAGCTTATTAAATTCGCATTTAAAACAGAAATCATTTTTAATGTTTTAAAAATCATTGCAAATTTAAAAACCAATAAAAAACTGAACTTATTAAATTTAAATTATGTTTAATATGAATCTGCGGTTTTCTTTGTTATTTTTGGGAGTATAAAATATAAATTGAATTTAAACAAATTAAATAATTAAGATTTGTTATAAGCAGTTCATAGTTTGAATTATTTAATTAAGAAGCCATTCAATTGATTTTTCGTTTTCTACAGTAATATTCATGAATACTATATTAAATAGGTTATTGAAGTGCAAAAATCATGCTAAATTCCTCTTGAATAGAGTGACTTATGTATGATGAAATGTGTTTTATGTATAATTTAGTTCTCTTTGCTTAATTTTGTTCTCTTGCATCAAACATGCAATGCTTTTTATATGGATTCAGATTCTTAGTCATATTCAGATACAGATACATATCCCATTAGAGATTCTGTTGTTGCTTTTGGAA
Organism: Sphaerogastrella javana; assembly: GCA_037040025.1. Lineage (NCBI taxonomy): Eukaryota > Metazoa > Arthropoda > Insecta > Diptera > Drosophilidae > Sphaerogastrella > Sphaerogastrella javana. The sequence goes on from JBANCZ010000386.1 coordinate 7,362, forward strand.
TATTTTTTTTTTTTTTGGCGTTTGCTTTCATTCTTACAGATTCTCATTATGCCAATCGTTTGCTCATTTCACAATGCACAAAATGCAAATAAAAGTCAACAAAAAATGTCTTTGATGGCATATACTTTGGCGCGCAAAAAGTTGCCTAGTGCAGGAAGCGCTACCTCGGCGCCAAATTAATAAAGAATTTCCCAATTAAACATTAATACAAAAACTATGTTATTTACATAGTATAATTTCGAAAGGAAAAACTCAACTGTTTACGCGCTTAGACCAGAGAAAGACAGTGCGAAAGAGAGAGAGGGGAAGAGAGTGAGTAAAGTAAAAATATATGCAATACGAAGAATGAAAGATTATAATAGAAGTCATAAGAAATTGTTACCTACATTGCATATTATTGAGTTTGCATTGTTTGTTGTAGGTATTCCCATTATAGTAGTTGTTTTTGTAGTTGTTGATGTCGTTGTTGTTGTTGTTGTTGTATGTGTTTTTTTGTTGTTGTTGATTGTATTAAAGGACATAAGATTAAGCATTGCGATATCAGAGCAACGCCCAACCATAAAAAAGCGAGCACGAAACAAAAAGTATTGTTTCGGTATACGTATAGTTTACCGTATATATGAGAAAAGAAAGACCAAGAGAAGTGTTGATAAATCAAAGTAGATAAGTGACAGGGAACATATTAAATTCATGCGATAAAGTGCCAACTAAGAGAAAGAAATAAAAAAACAGATCACATTCATGCATGTAAAGCAAATCAAGTTATAATCTAATCTATTTAAATTAACAAATATACAGACGACAACTCCGAAGGAAACTCAGTATATCTTATAGCTATCATTATATAAATAATCCAAGTTACGTATCTATATGATGTATGATGGAAACTGTTTGATCTTATAGCAAAATTCTCATGTATTATTCACAGTGAAGGATGAAAAGCTGTCCATGATGCGGTATGACATGTTGACTTTGCATAACATAATCAATAACGGACTTACTCAAACAATGGTATTACTACTATTAATAATGAATGCATTCCGTATCCGAACAAAAGTGTTGCAAATTTAAGCTCAATTTGAGTGGAATTCTCTCTTTGATAAATTGCAGAGGCTGCAAACGCTGCTTGAAGTCCAGCTTCCAATCAGGTCGAAGACAAATATGCACAGGGCACAAATTTATATGCACAACTTTGGCAATTTGCAACACACTCACACACACACACACATACATTCACACAATCAGAGATACACCCACGTTCACGCTGATTCATGTGCACTAATTACACGCATGCATTTCGGCACTGGCCTACCTGAAGGTAACAGTTAACAATTACAATTACAATTACAATATGAGTGTACGATATATGGGAAAAGTGCGTACGATAGTACGATAGTATGTATGTGCAGACCTTGGGCCTGTTTCATGGCAAAGGAATTTAATGAATAACTTTCAGCGTTACGAAAGAAAAACGATAAATGCGAATGCGAAAAAACAATCACGAATGAAAGAATGCGCAACAAGAGCAAGAACTAAAATGTATAAAATGGAAAAGCGACAAACGAAACGAAACGAAACAAAATGAAACCGAACCAAATTGAACCAAATCGAATCGAGACAAACCAGTCCATGCGAGAGTCCAATTTGAAGGATGGCTCACCTGAAGATTGCTGAGCAACGCCTGGAAATAAGGCATGGCCAGTAGGGTCTTGGTGCGGCTGCTGCCGCTGCTGGCGCTTGCCGGTTGTGGAACCCTGTCCTGCGATTGAACTAATTGCGAATGCTACACGTACGTAGAGTGGAGTGCCACATTTGTTAATTAGTGAAAAAGAGAGAATATATATATAAAATAATTATTATTCACATAAACATATCAAAGTATAGCTATAAATTTTATTCGAAATTGCATGAGTTTGTTTGGTGAAATGAATAATCAAATCGGTCTGATATCATTTCAGAATGACTTAAGTGGAAATAACCTGTATTAATTAATTTACTTAAAGAAAAATATAAAATTCACGCATACACATCTTTTCTCAATGCCTTATAGATTTATAATATAATATTAATATTTTTTATATAATCTTTTTGCAGGAGTATAAACAGAGTAAGAGGAAGTAAATATACTCAGTGTACTTTTCAAAGTATGAATACTGAACTTATTTTCGTTGAACGTATTTATGATAAATGTGGTCAGTGATGCGGGCTTCTATATCATACTATACCCATTAAATATACATGAAGAATAATTTAAAAAAAAACCCCTTGAAACATAAAAACATTTAGATATTTGATATAAACGGAAGATATCTATTTTGTTAACTTAAAATCAATTTTGATTTACGTTATTTAAATATTTATAGAGTATTTTACGAGCGCATACATTTATAGTAGTTTGCAAATTCATAATGGTACTCCAGCATAATAATACACAAGTTTGAGTTATTTAAATTTAAATTTAAAAATCATTCTCTATTGTAATGTGCTTATCGAACTTCAGTTTAGTTATCGATTCTCAGAAATATACTGAAACCAAAGGGTTTCATGCTGTGGATCGATTCAATTTAGTTTGTGCTTCGCACTGCTGATGACAAGTTGAGTTCGAATACTTCCAACTAGTACGATAATCGATCAATAACATAGTGTCAAAGCTTTAACATAATGCTTAACATACCGTGGGAACAGCTAATATTTCAAAAGCAGGTACCTATTATATTTTAAGTATATCCTACTTTAAATATATCATATACACTATGGATTGTTTGAATATTACAAGATAGGGCTCGGACGCTACAGTGATTCCTATAAAGTTATCTGGAACATCAACAAAACTACCCAAACGGTCGTAGTTAAAGGATATAAAGATGTCGACACTGAATTGGTTATTAAAAATGAGCTCAACTCTCTCGCGCTCATTGATCATAAAAATTTTATCAAATGTTATGGTATCACTCAAAACAATGTCTTGAAAACGCACCTTCTTTTGGAGTATGCAGAAGACGGAATCTTGTACAATTTTCTACATGACGATGATAAAAAACATATAACATATTCAGAGTTTGATGCGTTAAACTGGATGATGCAGTGTGCAAAGGTAAATTTCAAGAATTTCTTCAACGCATTAACACTGATTACCCTTCATTTCAGGGTGTTGCTTATTTGCATAAGTTGGATCTTAGAATTCTGCATCGCAGTCTTAGTACAAAGTCAATGTGTCTTACAAATAACTTACGCACATTGAAGATCTGCTATTATGGCTCGGTGTTCAGAAAAGTATGTAACATGTACAGGATTAATATGTTTATATATTTAATACAACATTTTTACAGTATATTGATGGTAACACAAAAATGTATGATGTTCGTAGTTTTGGCTTAATATTGTGGGAAGTAATATTACGGAAAATTCCTAACTCTGAATTTGGACCGTCAATTTTAAGTGACATTAATAATAAACAAATTAGGAGATTAATTGAAAGTTGTTGGGAAAAAGACCCTGATAAAAAAGTAAATATGAAAGAAGTTGCTTTGGTTCTTGATGTTTTAACCCAGTCAATATCAGAAACACCAACACGAATTACTGAAGAGGTGCCATGGAACGAGCTAGCATTGGAAACACCAGTAAGAAATCTCATTTTATAATCATATAATTATCAAGTTCTAACTTTTGAGTTTTCAGACCATTGGTTCTTTTAATAAAGCATTCAAGGCAACCTGGAAATCTACATCTGGCATAACAAAAACTGTAGCGCTAAAAATATTTAAGAAAATAAGTCCAGAAATTGATGTCCATATGGAGATTAAGAACCTCTCACTCGCTAACCATGAAAATGTTATTAAACTATATGGTACAACCAGAGAAAATGAATTCAGAACTCATATCGTTATGGAATATGCAAACTGCGGATCAGTATATGATTTCTTACATGGCGAGGGATACGAGAATCGGGATGTTTCGTATATTGGCAAACTCAACTGGATGCTTCAATGTGCCAAGGTAATTTTTTGACTAAATTATTCAATATAAGTAAAAACAAATTTGATGATTTTCATTTACTTTTAGGGCATCGATTACTTGCACAGTATGACTCCGAATATCTTACATCGTAATCTCAAAACATACAATCTCCTTCTTTCCAATAAATATCGCACCATTAAACTCACTGACTATGGATTGCTAAACAACTATAACACTTCTACGGATGAAATGCAAAGCATCGATGCTTACATGGCACCAGAAGTCTGTATATATTTTAAGAAAAAGTGTAAGATAATCTAAAGTTTTATTTATTTTCAGCTATTCGAAAGTGGCGATATTTGTTTAAACGAGAGTAAGTATTATACGAACAAAAGCGATGTGTATAGCTTTGGTATAATACTCTGGGAGGTTATGTCGGGAAAGCAACCGTTAAAGCATTTAGGAAAAAATAAGCATGTCGCCATTCGTTATAATGGTATTAGCGGTGAGTATGACATTTAAACGTTTAATATATAGATTAATAATATTATTTATCAATCTAAGGTAATCGACCGTTCCAAGGGGATGTCAAGTATGAGAAATGTGAACATATAAAAATATTAATTGAACAGTGCTGGGCTCAAGATCCGCATATACGTCCTCTCATGAATAAAGTAGTCTTCATTTTAAGCATTGATCCTAATTCCACCGACATAAGTAACCTGAAGTTAAAAATGTTGCCACCAGCTGCAACAAACGGTTATACACGCTCTAAAAAATAATTTTTAATAATTAAATAAATCTAGGTTATCATATGCAAAATCTATATTAAATTTCGATATACAAGAAGGTTTCTTTTCAATGCATCGTTCCCTATGGGAACATTCGAGTAGATTCAAAACAAAGCTTGATTTTGTGTCCCAAAAAAAATGCTAGGAACACAGATTTACTGAAATTCCACAACGCATTAAATACATTTTTCACATCCATAGCAATAGACTTGGTTATTTGCAAAAACTCATTTCAATTGAAATGCAGTTATCATGCTGAACCTAGCTGAAATGTATGTTTGGTGTGCAAAGTTTTGAATTTGATTCGAAGCCAACGGCAATATCCAGAGCTCTACAACTCAATCAAAGCATTTACGCTAATATTTCTCTGCTTATATAACTTGACCTAAGCTGCAGACCTAAACTCAAACCCGACAATCCGACAACCCGCCAACCTTAAACCCAAGCCCAAGACAAACAACAATTTCTACTCCCACACTTGTTAGCTAGTCGAGCTGAACATAGTTCTAGTTACTGCTTCTATCAATACAAAAGCAGGTCACACTTGGCTCCTTTACTGCTTTCATCTACCTGCATTGATGTTTGCTTGTTGCTGTTGTAGTTGTTAATGTTGTTGTAGTAGTTGTTAATGTTGTTGTTGTTATAGTTGTAGTTGTTGTGGAAAGGCATTGTGAAATGCCTGACTTAGTTTTTGTGGCGTTCGTTCTCCGGCGTGTGGTAGCAACAGAATACGTATACATATATCTATACGTAATTTCATTTCAAAGCGCATTAGATCTGTGTTCGTACGTTTGGTTAGGTTGGCCGAGGTTGCATTCGGATGAAGGCATCTCTAAAGCAAAGCCAAAATGCACAGCCACAAAAATCTGAGCTGCCAACTCCGTGCAGGAATTGGATGCAGGCAATGTGTGTCTATATATTTATACATATACCGTATACCTACCTACATACAATATGTGTGTATATAGTAATCTAGAGTTATTTGTTCAGTTGATATAAGCAGAGCAAAGTAGAAAAACTATCAAATTACGTGGCTGTTGACAGAAAAGAACATGTGACAGAACATTGCCAGCCACAAATCCAATACAAGCTCAACAAAAGGCGACAAGTAAAGCTGGGCGTAAAGCCAGATCGCTCCTAACATATTTATATATCAAAATGTAAACATATGATGTTGATGATGACGATGTACATACATAAAGTACAATATGGGACAGTTATATTAAGCAATAGTCTTTCCTAGAACTCACCTCGTCCTCCATGATGCTGCTATCCGCGTGCTGCACTCCATCCAATTTGGGCCGACGATTGCGTTCACGTCCATTCTGCATCCTTTCCGACTGATTCTGTTGCTGTCTACGACGTGTGGAACTGCAAAATGATAACAGGAAAACAAAAACATATTAATACTATAGTATAATACTAAACAAATTTCAATTGCCACAGACACACACACATACACACATACACACGCTGTCTGGCTGCTAACACTTAATGCAACAATGGACCTCAAGCCGACCCAAAAAACGGAAATTCGTTGTTTAGATTTGTTGAGTTGCCGGGCTGAAAATGTCAAACATACATAGTTCGTTGGTTTTCCAGAACCACGTGTTCGACAGCATACAAAAGCTTCAAGTAGCTTTCATGTTAGCCATATAGCTCTTGACTCGGCCCTATCCACGTCCATTCATAGCCAAAAACCCTCTTGCATGTACAGTAACAATTGTGTTTTGTTGTCCATGCACACTTGCAATATTTTAAGAGCTCAAAAATTCATAAAAATTTCTTTTTGTGGTTGCTTCCACTGTGGGGAACTGCAACCACTCCATCATAAATGGATACCCTGTAATTTATAATCAGTATAACAAGTGTCATTTTAAATATAAAGCGGGGAGTGTCAGATCAAATGATTGGTTTAGTAAGATCAAACATTGAGAAGAATTACAGGAGAGTGGGAACGAAAAATGAGCGGTTGATCGGGAGAAAGGGGTAACAAAAAAAAGAGAATGATCGTGGACGAAAAATGAGCGGGTAAGCGGGAACAACAAAAAAGCGGGTAATACATAAAAGCGAGAAAGAGAAATTGAAAAATGATGGGTAGACGGGGAATTTTACAAGAGTAAGAGATTGGAGATCTTAAAATTTTAAAGTGAACCCAGTAAGCGATTTAAAATACTTAAAAAAATTTCAATCATTAGAGTAGACCAAACCTCTATTATTTGGTTAACTTTATGTGTCCTATTTAAATGCAATATATTTTAAATTTAAGCAAATCTCAGTCATGATATTAACACATATTTATAAAACGGGTTTCAGCGTATTTTTATTCATTTTAAATTCTTTGTTGACGACATTGCATTCATGCATGACCTCAATATAAGAATATGAATAATCTTTCAAGCTGAAGTAAGAATACTTCGAATTTGTACAATTTGAAATAAATTCATTATAATGAATTTACATATTTGTGTAACATAGGTAACAAATATTTATGATATACTCGCTGCAAATATCAATATTTTCTCACAAATTTTCGCTGTCTAAAAGGCAAACATAAATAATACATGTTCTCGAAAAGTACAAATAAAAAATTAACTCAACTAAGAGATACCCTAAATCATCACAGGTACATAAAAGATTCAATGAGACCGTATCGAGTACTTCATAATGCTATTAGAAATCGAGATTAACTATGACGAAAGTTCTGTTACTTAAGCTGGTAACGAATATACCCCAAAAATAATCGTGTGAGTATAGGGTGTTAAAAACATTTAATGCAGCCTAAAATGCACATAAAATATTGGCCAAAGGACCAAACGTGCAACTATCTCTCAACTTCTGTCCGTGGTTGGGGGTCTGACCTCATAACATATTTGCATATTTTGTACGCTGCATTTAAAATTGGCAAGGTATTTTGGATATTGCAACCAAAAAATGGGCAGGTTATTTGCCACCACACGATGCTCAAAAAATATATATGCATATATTTTTTTAGCATTTAAAATGCGATTAAATGCGACCAAAACCCCGGTCCCACCGAGGGTTACATGTTGATATATTTGATATTTATTTTCGAAAGATAGCAGCGAGGCCCAATGTCGATGCGAATATGTGGGCATGATGATGTAAATATAAATATACGTATTTGTATCTGTATGTATGTGTGTGAGAGTGAGAGAGAGGAAGAGAGGGAGAGAGCTTGTGGCTTTGCCAAAATGCATTTTGCTGTTGGCTGTTTGCTTTTAACCATTAAGCAGCTCGTGCGTGGGGGGCGCCAACATATTCAAACATACGTATACATGTATATATGTATATATTTACATACACATTTGTATGGAATGGAATTGTTGTGTGTATGCAATTTTTGGCATGTTCCAGCCCTTGGCCCAAACGAACACGTAACCCAAATTGCCAAATAAACCACACACATATTCACACAAATGCGCGCTTGGTCAGGAGAAGAGAGCAAGGGGGCAAGAGAGGGAGAGAGAGAGCACAACCACTCAATAGACTTAAACGTTCAAGTAGCTTAGATAGAGCGTTTTCAGAGCACCCAGCAACCAGCAGCAACAACAACAACAACAACAACAGATGCAGAAGCAAACAACTAAACAACCAAACAACACATCAGTACAACAACATAGGGGGCAAACACTCATGCAAGCATGTGAGTGAGTACTCGATGCTCAACAAATAACAGAATAACAGGGTGCACGCACAGGCACCGTATGTAATCGACCATGGAATGCTCTCAGCGACGAGTGGAGGCACAAGTCAATGGATAAGTTTACTCAACAAATAGTAGAGGTTAAATTAATGTGCACATAGAGCATTTAGCATACAGTGCCAAATAGTATTAAAGTTTAATAGTTACAATTTAATCATTCAATCATATACATTCATTTTATATCAAATATTGAAAATACCAATTATAATTATTCATCAATTATCATTTCAATTAAACGTACTACACATATTATCAATCATATCAATTTTCATATTAACCAAGAATTTAGTTTACATTTTAGTACAATAAAATATATATATATTTCGATTTTTCCCCGTTTAGTCGGAAAATTCTCAGCAAACCATAAAGTTATTCAGTATTACCAGTTTGAATTCATTCATGGATTTAGAGCATTAAAAGCATTTCAAGTTTTCAGAACGTGCTGCAGCCAGAGAGAGAGCAAGGACAAGAGCAAGAGCTAAGGAATCTTAAATATACCGAGCAAAGGTAAAACATTTAAGTAACCATGAAATTTACTTAGAGTTTACTTTTCGTGTTATTTTTTTTTTACATTTTTTTTTATATTTATTTTTGCTGTGCTATTATTGCTGATGTTGTTGTTTGTGCGATGCGTTAAACCACATAGAATTTTAGTGCCAAGCAAATACAAATAAATGTATACAGGTGTGTGTGTGGCCAACAACACTTAAGGGGCGATAACACGCATACGCAACGTTGGCCATAGGCCATCGAGAGAAAGTCAGTGGAGTGAAGAGGAGAGAGAGGAAAATGTAGCTAGATAAAGACAAGACAGGAAACAAGAGCATAACTGACCTGGCCAGCAAAACCAGACAGACATTTAGCAATAAGCACTCAAAAGGGGTTAACAAAAGAATGGCGCGAATATTGTATACGACGTGGTGTAACAAAAAAAAAAAAAAAGAAACGAAAGAAAAAGCATACAGATAAGCCAGACAGTCTGACTTGGTTATAAGGAGCACAATGTAAGCATAAAGTGAAAGCACGTATCATCTACTCCTACGAGTGGTAAAATTTTCAACTTTCGACTTAAACTTTCTTTAAGAGAGTTTGAGCTAATCGAAATTGGCGTAAGATACTTGAAAGTGCGCTGAATACAGTTGCATTATTTTATGTATTGTTAAATTTATTTGAACTTTACCTTTAGTGACTTAAGACCCAACTTAATAAATAAAAGATTCTTTACTATCGAACTCAATTTAGTCGTTTGTATTACCTTATGAAGATAATACGATTTGGCTTTTGAGATATGTCCATATACCAATTATACTAAAGTTACCAGTCTGGTAAAATAATCGATAACCTTAAACTAAAGCACATTCTTCATTCAAATTATCTAAGATTATTTCAAGGACCCCTCCAACTGTTTTACATATTGCTAATTAGCAGGGGTTGTTTTCTTTTCACTCAGCTCTAAAGTACAAAGTTTAAGGTACAGTGAAAAAAAATAAACTTTTGGGTAAGGTCAGTGGGGAGACCCTTGTTACATACCCATTAGCGCTGCCATCAGTGCCGCCCGTTGTTGCCCCACCTGCTGTTCCGCCATTGGGGGCAGAGGTCATGTCCGCTGAGGTAAGCGCCTCCGTGCCGCTACGCTCACGCACTAAGCGATCTGAAAATGATAAGCGACAGTTTAGGAGTTCTTCGAGTTGTTCGTTATAATTAATTTAAAGAATTTTTGTTGGCAAACCTGCTTCCTGGCGTTCGAGTTCTTCGGCTTGCTGCCCGGGCTTAGCTTTTACCTCGATGTGTATTTCAGCTGAGCTAAGTCCTGCGTGACAGGAATAGATGCCGGCATCACGGAATGTGATGTCTAGTATGCGCAAAGCGCCCTTCTTTGACACTTTAAATTTGCGTGAACGTGCTAGAGGCTTATGATCCTTGCTCCACTTGATTTTGGTTCGATTATAGCGTTTCACTGGACACTTGATCTTTACCTGGGTGCCAAAGAATACGACACCAGCACCACCGACCTTCAGTGTGATCTTGGTCTTCTTAGGATCATGTTGTATATGTGTTGTATTGCTGATTTGTATAACGGGTTTGGGGTCCTCCGGTGGGCAAGGTTTAACATTGCAGGGTTTTTTGTCTGGTGGCTTGGCACTGGGGCACATCGATTCGGGCCGTTCTATCTTATGCTCCTGCGCCATAATCTGTTTGCACTCCACCTTTCGATCCTTGATACCGTAACCACAAGTGTGCGAGCACTTGGACCACTCACCGACCTCCCAGCGCACTGGACAATCGAGCACGTTGCAATATTGCCGATCTGCTGGTGGTGGCTGCGGGCACATGCTATTGGGCACCACCATTGTATTCTCACCGCCACGTGTGACCTCATGTATGCACTGCACTTCACGCGTCTTAATACCAATGCCACAACTCTTGGAGCAGGGAGTGTAATCTGAGTAGTTCCAGCGCGGCGGACACGGTCGATCGTTGCAGGTGCGCACACGTGCCTCTGGCTTAGTCTCTGGCGAACACAGGAAAGGCGATACCACGCGTCCATTGTCTTCACGCACACAATTAATGATTAGCTCCTCCACACCGCCCAAGCACGAGGCGCTGCACGAAGTGTAGCCCTGTTCACGCCACACGTAAGTCTTGCCTGGCTCTGATACGCCCACCTTGATCGAGTCCCTCGGAAACTGATCATCATAACCATGCGATGGCAGCATGCACGGTTCTTCCACACAGCGTTCCACCTCGTCATGCGGCTTGGCACCCTCACACAGAGTGTCATTTACAGTGGCAACTGTGCGGGAATATTCGAGGAAGATCTTGCATTTATAGATGCGTCGACGTATGCCCTCTCCACAAGTAACGCTGCAGGGAGACCACTCGGCATCTTTGATAAAGCTGTGGAAAATAGAAAAATTAATATAATAATAAACATAAAAATATACTATAAAATGAAAAATCAGAGAAATGTTTAAGCTTTAAAAAGTTTCCCATAACCCGAAAACTGCCAACTCTCTAGAAGTAGAAAATTCTGAATCCTTATTCATATAAACAACTCAATAATTCTTTAGTTTATTGTAACTAAATATAGGATCCATAAACTTTGAACATCTAGAATTGCCTCACAGCTGAGCACAATGCACAAAGTAACCAAATTCAGCCATGTCAAGCTAGCCTCATCCTGAATATCTCTCCCCCTCTCGCTCTCTATCTCTATCTCTTTCTCTCTCTCTTTCCCTTTGGCTCTCGGCATGGGTGCACTAAACAAATTCCATGCAGCAATAGTCACAACCACGTTTTACACATTGTATTCCATTTCATGCTAGGCAACATCAATGCTCCTATTTATTAAGCCGCTCGCTGGCACAACCCCAAACAAATCCTCTCCGAATTTTTGTTTTATTTGGTTACAATAGTTAATACCCTGTACTTTATCAAAAAGAGCAGTATAAATTATAGAATGGTACGAAAATATTGCGAATCTTTATAGCTCGAAACACTAGACATAGACTATATAATATAGACTAAATTATAAAGAGTATATTATACAAATACATATTAAAGGAAATCTATTTAAGCTGGGTAATTAGATCAAATAATAAACATTAATAAATGGAAGCGTGTAAAAATTATACTCAGTATTATTTTGATAGTTGTAGAAATAATATTTCAATAAAAACCAGGGTATCTCTGACTACAGACTCTATATTTTATGCACAGCATGCTCCCAGCAGTCAACATTGTTATTGTTGTTGTTTTGGATGTAGCTTGTTTCTGTTGTCGCTGATGTTGTTCTTATTGTTGGTCTTGTTGTTTTGCTGGGGCATTGTTTGCTGGCAGGAGTGGTTTTTATGACCGCATTGACAGTCAATAGTCAAGCTTGACACAGCGCATAGTTTTCTGACTACACGTCCAGCCCTCGGGCTAAAATCTAACAGTATCCACTTTTATCCACCACCCCGCACAAACACATACAATTCGCTGGCCTTTCCTCACTTATTGATTTGTAGTCAAATTTTAGCTATAAACACCATAGCAGCACCACTAACACCACCGACACCACATCATGCGCATTAAAATGGCGCCAATGTTACAGCATCTGCAGAGCATGGAGCACCGAGCACGTGTAGCTGCTCTCTTCAAGGCACTCGTAAGTAGGTCGACCCCAAATAAAGGCTGACTACTACCAAGGGATGATGATAGGTTGTGTAGTGGCGAAGTTCTATAGCTGATTTCATAACCGGCGCCCGTTGCTCATACGCGGCATAGGCCAGGCCAAGTGGCAACCAAAAACGTTTGAAAGTTTGTTTGTGCGCTTTTGTCTCTTTAACTGTTGTTGTTGTTGTTTGTTTGATTTTTTTATATATTTTTTTTTAGTTTTGTTTGTCTGGCGCGTCGCCAGCGCATCTCCTTGTGGCCATTATTGTTGCCATAGCGCAGAGGCCAAGGTTTTTCGGCGGCATTAAGACGCGACTTGATGGCGGCTGGCGTCAGGCGACAGGCCGCCAATAGTTTCAGTTTAGAACCATGATAGTACATATTGTAGTACAGAATATATATATATATATATATATGTATATACTATATGCCTCTTTACTTGCCAAATAAGAGGCGGCAGGCCATTACATTCTGCGAGATATGAGAGAGTTAAGTGTCTCAATCATGGGTCAATGTTCGAGTGATTGCGAGGGCCACAAAATTTCAACAAAAGAAATTAGAAAAAAACCAGCCAACTTTATTGATCTGTATGCCTACAGAAAATATTGCTTAAGCACACAATGACTAATTAACGCAAATAAATTCATTATTATTTAAGCGCAATACTATATACTATATATACTACATACTATGTAGCTTGTGTTCAATCTATTTCATTTTATGTTTCCGTCTATTGCAAGTTATATACTACATTACAATACAATATCGAACATTAGTTACTGGTACTAATTTCACTTCGAACGGACTGTAATAACGGAAACAAGTATATTATATTGATTCCACTTAGCTGATAAGACAATAAACCTTGTCATTTCCTATTGAACATTCCGCATAGCATTTGAAATGTCAACCAGCTTTTTTTCTCGGGCATAAAATAGTACCGGAAATGTACACTAGCCAATTGACTACTTAAACTCTCAACGCCCAATAGGACACCTCACTCCAAGTCTTTGATGTTGACACGGACTAATTTGAACAAGGCTGAGACTGTCCAACATACCCTAAGCCAAAACGAAACTAAGAGTGAGATATTAATCCCTTAAATGGCATGCTTATAATTTATGCCATTTTCTCTATCTGATTTCGAATGAAATATGACAACGAATACGTATAAGCAAGATACGGAGCTTATAATCAATAATCATGAAACTAACATTTATATTATCTGTTATTCACGAAATGTATAGATCGTTTTCGAGAATAAAAATGTTACAGAAATAGTTAAAGATGTTTTTTTCTCCATTCAATCATTTTAAAAATTTTATCTTTATAGAATTTTCATTTTTTAAAATATATCAACCTAAACTGATCTATAAATGAATAAATAAAATAATTATATATCTAGTTGAAGATTATTTTCTTTTCATTTCTACTCATTTTAGTAATTGTAGCTAACAAAAAATTTAATTCGAACTATATCTATTGTTAGATCATGATTAAATTTAAATACCCATCAAAATTCACAAATGAAAAGTATAGCAGAGCAAGGAGCGATAGTCCGAGCAGAGCTAAACACTAATTTATTATTTGGTGTACAACGCGTATTCCCCATATACCAATTAACAGTTAAAAGCATTTGATTTAGCCTGGCTCCTAACGATTTCATTAGATGCTCCCATTCGGTGTTGTATCGGTGCCTAATTAAAGCTTGCCATATACTGTCTCCACTCGCCCCTCCACCTGCACGTCGCACACACACGCACTAAGCACGCTTTGGTTAGCTTATCGCGGCTACTTTATCGCTTTCCAATAAACATCAACAGCGACCAACAACAAATCAGGAGAAGCAGCAGCAGCACTTTAATTGTCATTAGGCGCACTTTACTGTACTTAGAAGCTACTTGAGGAGTCATCGTCCATGTTGATGATGATGTCGTTGTTGATAGCCTTAATTTTAGGTGTCGACACTGCTCAAGGACATTACAGCAAGACGTGGCAACCGTCAAGCTTGTTAGTGTGTGTGTGTGTGCGTGTGTGTGAGAATGTTTGACTTGTAAGTTCTTGTAAACCAGACGCCTGCAGCCAAACTGTAGCAGGAGCGAGCGCACTGGGAGAGGAGCACTCATGCCTGGGATACAGTTGATATATGTCAAGTGGTGGCAAAGTGGAGTCGTGTTATTATCCACTTAGATAGTTACAGCAAGCAGACAAGAATAAATATAAACTTCTTATGCCTGGCAGCTATAGAAAAATGAGTTGACTTTGAGAGAAATCTTAAGATTCTAGTGCAATTGCAATTGCAATTGAAATCTATGCAGAATTAACAGACTACGATATCTATCAAAGGCTAATTTCTCTAATATTTGTACATCTATCAATAGCTAAACGTTAGTTGACAGACTAAGTACACACTTTGTACTTGCTTAGAGTAGGGTATCTAATTAGCAGTGTACTCACGTGGGTTCCACAGACGGCACCTCAGTTGCTCCGTTTGTCCCTCCTCGGGTGTTGCTGTTGTAGTTCTTGTTGGAGCTGCCACTCATCAGACGCATGGTGCGAGGCTCCTCGGGCGTCTCATGGTGCAGTCGACTTTGAGTGTGATGTGCATAACGCAGTGGCTGATCCGAGTAGGATAAACCCTCACCGTCGTCTGTATCTTGGCCAGACTCTATGTCATCCATATCTTCAACCTCTTCGTCCACATCTTCGTCATCGTCGTCGTCATCAAGGTCAGAGCTGTCCATGTGTCGTTCAGAGCGCTGTAATGAGATTATTCAGGATTAGTATAAGCTGTACCCTGGGTTATCGTTGTGTGATTACCTCATTCATGGTGCGACTGCTGCCGACAATGATGGTGCCACCGCCCTGGCCCCTCTGCTGCCCACCAGATCCACCATTGCAACTGATGCCCGTTGAGCAATGCTGCATGCTGCCGGGTTTCGTCTGCGGATCACATTTGGCACTCAGGCTGCCATCCATCGATTTGCACTCAACACCTCGCATTTGTATGCCCTGGCCACACGAAACGGAACACTGAAAACGAAAGACGAAGAGAGAAAGAGAATAAGTGAGGATTTAACCATAAGTATTATAAATTATTGCAATATGTTTTACAGAGGGCCAATAAAAATTCATTTGTTTGCACAAAAGATGACGACCGGCGATGACGAAGTGCCGTCGTGAAATGTGAATTGTGAAAAGTGAAAAGCGAAAGTGGCCTTGGTGAAACAACAAGAGAAGCACATCGAAAGTGAAAGGGAGAAACGAATACTTTTCACACTGGGCGTTGCCATGACTATGGTCATGGTCAGACATCCCTTTATCCCCATTTTTTTTCAGCATGTAGCAGCATCCTTTATCCTACTTGTGCTCAGCGGTAACACGTGCACACGCGCCCACGCATACAAATGCAAATTTTCATATTGTTTGCGTTTTGTCAGTTGTTTTTTAGTCCGTACCTCGTTGCGTATGTGAAACGTTCTTTCCTTCAAATGCCATTGTTTATCCGTACTTCACTTTCATTGCTTTTTCTTTTCCATTTTTTTTTTTTGCATTTCATACGCACTCCTAAATTCAACCCCAACCTTTACAATATCTGCTCATTTTAATGGCGCTTAATTTTGTGGCATATATGTACTTATTTTATTAATGTGGAGAAAGAACCATTAAATGGGTGTTTTTATACTCTATACTCAGTGAGAATGTGTAATATGGGGTATATCAAATGCATAAACATTATAATTATTTAAATAACTTTCTATCGAGATCATTAACAGTAGAGAAAGGAATATTTGAAATATGGGACTTAGTTAAATTTTAAATGAGCAATTAAAACTGTTAAATCAACGGTGAAAAGTTTAAGAAAATTTCATTATATTTAAACAAGAATTCTCCTATTAAATTATTGAGGAAATCTTAAACATAACTTTGTAGAACTGATCGAAATGTATCTTTCATTCGGGTATACCTTTTTATGAGCTCGGTTCTGTAGGTTTTTATATCATCTCTTGCATATCATTACCAGAATACTTTTTCCTTGACTTCCATTAACACACATGAGCTTGCTAAAGCCGTTAAATGTTTTGCAATAATAAGCAAAGTTTTTCATTTAATTTTTTGTATTTTTTTCGTATTTTTTTTATTTTCAGTATGTCGCTTTTGCTTTTAGTTCATAAAGTTGTTTATAGGCTGAAGTTAAACTCATTATTTTCAAACATTGTAATCCACTTTGTATTAAAAGCTATAAAACTGACTGTGGACATTACGTTCCCTTGCTGAGTAGACAATTTTAAAGTGCAAAGGGAAATATAAAACCAGGGCAACACCTCCGACCAAAGGGTAGGTGCAAATGGAAACAATTTAAGGCAACATTAAGTAAGTAACATCAGGACAAAACCAAAAACCAAAACCAAAACTCAAGACAATTCAATTAAGCAACACATAAACTTCACACCCCCAGGAAGTACGCTCCCATTCTTACATCTATACTTCTCTACTTCTATTACCACTATTACTACTACTTTTCTGCTTACCTAGCACACCGAAGTGTATATAGAAATCGAGGCGCACATTAATAAACTTGCACTCTAAATGAACACCAACGAAATGAATTCCATATGTAAGGGGTTGAGCAGTTAAGGGGCTGAACGGTTGTGGGGTTGAGAGGCCAAGGGGAGAACTTGCGGCCAGACAAACTTAAGTAGCAGCAGCAACGGCAGCCAAGTTGATTAAGTTGTACCCGGGCTATAACCGGGAAGAGGTTTCAGTCTTCAGTCTAGCGGCTTATTACGAGCTACCAGGCAAAGTAAATTGCAAAAAAAGACCACAAAGAAGCACATGAAACTAACGTGTCGAATATTAAATACACTTTAAACTAGTTTAAACTTCAATATCTCAATTCAAAGGGCGAAATATTGTAATTATTATGATATATTGGTCCTAATGTTATTCATTCAAGATAATGCTTTTAGACAAATGGATTATAATATTTCATGTGATAATAAAATAATACTGATCGTCATTGATTTTTCAAAATTTGCATATATCGTTGCAGTTTACTATCCGAATCTATTTTTTAGATCCTAGATTTGCATCTCCGAAATCTGATGCAGAAACTTTTATTCACTTTAAAATTCTAATCTGTGCGCCGTGATTGAGTCTAACACATAATAGTCATGCATTCCCATATACAACTTGGTGCTAAGTTAGAGTATGTGGTGCAAGTAGCCGTCTACACATTTAGCTAAGTATACAGTATGACCAGACGTTGCCTCGTCAACATCTCCATCGCCATCGCCATCTTCGTCTTTGTCTTCGTGTTCGTCTACGTCTGTGTCTACTTTTGCTACGAGTTCGTCTGTCTGAGCTAGCCAGCAAAAGTGCATGATTATTACACGAGTAGCTGTTATATTTTTTGTAGTTGTAGTTGTTGTTGTGGGTAGTACTTACACCAGTCCAGTCCTCCACCTCCCAGTGCGGGCACTCCTCGATAATGCAGGTCTCCTGTGTTGGCGGCTTTGGAGTGCGGCACATAATATCTGCAACCTGTTACCAAGAAGGCCACAGCGAAACGTGTGTAAAAACGAGCCCGAAATAAAACATACAAAGAGAAAAGAAGAACAGTGTGAGAAAAAACATGGTAATAGTAATATACTTGGTACGTGTATGTTACACTTATACGTCTGTCTGTATGTCCGTCCGTCTGCTTAGCCGACTGTCGACACGTTGGCAGTTTGTATGCAAAAATTAGCCAGCGTTTAAAAGTGGGCGTCCAAGCACTCGGCTAATAGGCACTTTCGTTCAACATTTTTGGCCATTCCAAGTTGTACTTACCCTCGTTTTGATGCCGTTGGACTCTTCGGCACATACAACCATCCTTTCACGATAGCCGTGTCCACAGAGGCGACTGCAAGTGCTCCAATCGTCGGTTATCCAACTGCGGAAGAGGCGGACACAAGTGGTTAAAAAACACAGGCACAAGTATCCCCCAAGTATCAGTTGGGCGTGGGCGTTCTCAGTGAATTAGTTCCACTAAATTGTTTCCAAAACAAGTTGCCTGTTGACCGCAGAGGCGGTTTTGCCCTCAAAAAAACAAAGTGCATGTCTCATAAACCCTATATATATATTGGACACTAAAGTGCATGGCGTTTAATGCCGACAGCTTAGATCTATTGACGTCTGACAGATGGGTAAGTTTATACAAAAAAAAAATGCAGAGGGTGAACAAATGAAGATAACTATTCATTCCTTTAAACTAGAATTTTTGCAATGGAAACGTTAGTTTACAGCTCCACGGCAATTTTCAAGTTTAACTAAAACATAAAACTAATTCGCTTCACTCGAAGTTGTAGAAGAAGTTCATGCTCTTTGAAATGCTTATCACCCTAATATTTAGATTCTTATTGTTGTTATGACGCATCAATACTATTGACGATCTCTTGCTCACCTGCTTATTCTTCATTCTCTCACTCCCGCTCATTCCTCGTTCATATTCACTTATTTTTCCTCTTACACATTGTTCTCGCTATTCAACTTTGTCCCTCACATGTTGTACCCGTTCCCCTCTCTTTCTGCACTCCCGATCGATAGCCCTTATATGCATTACAGGCTGATCTCTCAGTTGGGGTTCCCGCTCGCTCACTTCCACTTTGTTCTTTCTTGCCTTCTTCTCCTTCTCGTTTCGTTATTTATCGTACACCCTGTGCGCTTACTAATCGCGCCCGATAAATCATTTAATAGATCCTACACTCTCCGAGGCGGTATACGATAGTAAATGGCTTGTGTTGATTATTCTCGGAGTATTTTAAACAGTCTAAATAATACATAGCTTATTTTAGTTACTATATAATTTAAAAAACAAACATTCATATACATATTTATGTATATATATATAAACAATTGTTAAGCTTTAAAACATCTTTCACAAAAGCTACAGTCAAATATACTATGGTAATCCATTTGTTTTCCTGTTATATTTCCAATTTTGCAACGCTTGCACCTAGCATAGAAACCACAATTGTAATCTATACGTATTGCATTGCAAGCAACGACCATCATAAGTCTATGGCATTTACGATAGTGCTTTGTATATCTTTGGCAGACTAACAGCAGGGCCCCAAACCAACTATTACCAAACTCCCCAAATGCTATAGTAAACGATGCCAAATACCGAAACCTCAAGACAGCCAAAATCACAGGCAATAATTGATGTTCCACCCGACGCGGTGGACCAAAGCCGCGAACAGCAATAAACAGACGGAACGCCAAAGAGCAACACAAACAAGAGACAAAAAAATGTAGATTGAACTGAATTCACATGAACTAGAAGATATCCTGTTGTTCTGTTAAAAACTATAAAATCTACTTTGAGAATGTATATGAACATTCTTGATAGAGGTATCCCATTTTAATAATTAATATGTTGGAAACAATAGTAAAGGGTTCTCAATCTCTTCTTAATGGTTGTATATTCCCATTTGACTTGTTTACTTTATTTACAGGATATACGAAAAGGGAAACCACGAGCAACAATGGACAGCCGCAAAGAGCGGAGATTAGAATTTGAGTCGCTGGGCGCGAGACACTCACAAAATTGGCGTAAACTTTCGGTTCGGTTGGAAAATGTCACAAAACGATAAATAAGCGGGGAGAGTTTAAGGCAGACAGTGCTAACGAACAGTCAGACAAGCAGACGGACACACGGACAGGCAGATAGACAGAGACAAGGACCCTAGAGCAAGCACAGTTGCAGGCTCAGGCTTAGGCAGAGATAGACATAGATACCAACAGTGACTAAGAAAGAGACAGTAACAGCGACAGTCTCAAAGTCAGAGTCAGAGCTTCGAGTCTCCGTTCAGGGCCGATAATAGCGCCGGGGTAGGCAATCAAAACGTGCGCACGATAACCAACGCCATTTAAATTGATAGCTCGGCAGGTGGACGCAGGCAATTGTGTAAGAGTAGGGGGTAGACTTAGTTGAAGCTTGGGGAATTTTTAGGTTAGGATAGAGCAGGAAAGTGAGGGGTTGCTGAGCTGTCACCCAGCACAGTACTTACCGTGGCGGACAGCTGTGTGTATTACATGGCACAACCGATGGCTCCGGGCGATTAGCAGAGCTGCAGAGCGTCTCATCGACATCAGCGCCAGTTAGACGATTCTTGCATATAGGACGAGACATTTTGTAACCTAAAGCGTTAAACAAAAATGAATGAAAGAGATAGAGAATTAAAGAAAATGAGTATAAGCAAAAGAACATAGAAACGAACGAAATAAAGGCAATGTTAGTTTCTATAGCTTGGCAAAAATACGAAATGGCATTTCTCAGGCAGACGAGTTCGAGCGTTTTGGAACTGCATTTGAAAATCAATAAAAGTCAGAAAGGGCTTTTAGTGAATGTAACTGAGGGGGTAATGGACGGGCAGGCGGAGTGGTACGGGTTTGTGCAACTTTAATGTCACTTAGGCACTTAAGACAGTCACGGATACGGCACAGACACGCTAGCAACTGGAGTTGCCACAAACCTAAGACCTTAACACAATGCAGTTCCATGCGCCAAATACGTCAATATATATAACATTATGGTAAATAAAAAGAAAATGCACTTTTCATAAATACTTCGGGTATTTTTATAATATTTTTTTTTTTATAATATACTTTTATAAATACTTTTGCAATCAATTTGTGTTTTAGAATAGATTTTTCCTTTCGAAACTATATGCTATTTAAAGGATTACAAATTTTTCTTAAAGTTAGCTAAAAACCTGTAGCAATCAATGGGTTAAATGTTTGGAAACAGATGGAAGTCCTTAGCTTTGCAGCTAAGCTAAATAGCAGCTGGTAGTAAGGGGATGTACCTCTGATTTTTCACTCTACTCTACCCCAAAGTACAACCGGAAATTGGCAGAGAAAACACAGCATTGGCGGAGAGACAGACATAGAGATTCGGAGAAAGAGAGAAGAAATGAAAGAGGCTGCAGCTGACAAAGATAGCAGTACAATGGGAACGGGCAGGGATTGGAAAAAGGAACGGGAGAGTCACACAATGCATAATACCATAACGATCTGTCAGTTTGAAAAATAGTTTGGAAAACTGGTCGCATTCAGTTGTAAATAGTAAGTCGACTCTCTCTCTAGTGCACAGATGCGATGCCGATTTTCAGCTATTGAATTTCGTTTATAAGCTTCATTGTGTGCGCTCAGGCAATGTCATCGTCGTTATCCTTATCCTTAGCGCTAGAGACTCATGCACTACCCACTCTTCCTCTCTACTCCACACTACTACTACTTCTTCCCACAGTAGCACCATAGACGTCAGCTGGCGCCGTTGCCAATGCCACTGCTGCTGCGTATTCATGACACAATTGGCTTAAGGCAATTGGTAATATCCTCTCTTGGCATTTATGTCAATTGTTGTAACGCAAAAAGTCGACTGTACTCGTACATGTTCACACGGTATCCCCAGCTCTACAGAGTGCGCAGAAATACCAGAGTGTCACGAAGCCAGAATGTGAGCGAAAAAGACAGAGCATCAGGGGAGAGCCAATGATTCGACTGATATGACTGGTTATGGCATGTGTTGCATGGCTTTAGCTGCCGGGCATAACCCAGCATGGTGCATGGAAGCACGCAGCATCATAAGGTCGATGAGTAGATTTACAAAGGTCTCTCGCTACTCGCTGGTTGCTTCTTGCTGTTCGCTTCTCACAGCATGCTGTCTTATATTAAGCTCTTAGAGCTTATTGTCCTTAATATTGATATTAATTTATTTTGGTAACGGAAATGTTAATATTTAGATCAGATTTATCTTTGAGGTACATAGCAGGTACTATAAGACACCTAGGATTTGTCATTTATAGAATATTATTTGAATCACTAAGTTAAATAAATAAACAAATCTGTGATTTAGAACGAATATACTATAAACTGTTTGTATCTAAAGATCTCCTAAAGTTTAAAGTACCATAGCTAATATAATAATCCATCTAAATCCAAGTTCTCGAAAGTAACATTTCATTTCATATCTTTCACATCACCAAGATTCCAATATTACCTTTAAATTAATCAACTTTATTTTTATTGCACTTGTAGCTGCGAAACAAGGTGCAAACACATTTTAATTCCAAGCAGTCAGTGATTGGCTAGTTTAAGTATATGTATTATACAACTAAATGATCATTAAGCGCCTTCAATTTGCTACAACTTACACAGGTCATTAGCAAGCAACAACAACGACTGAGAGAGAAAGATAGAGAGGGAGAATTAAGAAAATGTACAAAAATAGCAGTGGGATAAATGTAGAGCAAGTTGCTTATCACGTGCTAGAGGAAGTGCAATGGACACTTTGAGTGAACTGAACCAAATATGTATAATTCGACATAATTGATTGAAGCTGAAATGTATACAATTATACTCGAATGCCAGTGACGTCGATAAGTAAAATAAATTTCATGTTCACATCGAAAAACGGTACACACGAAGCGGACATTCGACTTGTTCTATATGTGTAAACATACTACACCGAAAGAAACTCGAATGAACTTATATTGATGATGACTTGGCACACCCATTTAAATAGATCCATAATATAGAATTGTTGTACAGCCTTAAAATAACTTAATATTTGACATTAATGCTAAGAGGCCTTCCCCTAATAATATTCCGATTTTTTGTCAGTGTATTTGTGGCTAGTCAAAGTTGAAGCTTTAATTCGAGCACCCCTGAGTGAGTGTACGCCCACCACAGACCGAGTGCACTTGACATTTAAGTGACATGTGAGGCGGACCAACGCCGAAATGTAATTAAAGGAATGTTGTTGCAAAGGAAAAAGGAATTATAAGTCTGTGTATATTCGTATTGTGTTACACCTACCTGATACTTGAACGTAGCTAAACGATATTGCAATTAAAATTGAAAAACAAATTGATTTTTCCATTTGCAATAGACAACCAGGATAATGACTAAGTAAACTCGCTGCCAATACTTGCGTATTGTCGGAAATTAACAAGCCCCGACTTCAATGAGAACGGTATGACCTGAGACCAACCCAGCATAAAATAAAAACAAAAAAAAAAGCTGACATTTATCAGGCAGCAAACCGATTATTCCAGTTACCATTGCTGACGGCCTAATGGCCGAAAAAGCTAGCGCAAAGTTCATCAAAAATGCATGAGCCCAGAAAAGTGAGTGTAACTCGAAAATTCTGTTTCTGTCCTGCTAGCGGGGCAATTGACAGCTCGATTGGAATGGGCATGGATAATATTTGTTTTGGTTTAACGCCATCGTCATCATTAGCATTCGCGTGTCCAAAATTTGTCGACTGAAAACTTTCGTTTTGAATCGATAATTCTTTTGAAGATTAATTACCGTTCATAGGAAATTCGTTTGACAATGAAAATTTCTTTAACTTTTGATATTCTACACACATAAGAAATGTAAAGAGGAGGAAAATTTAGTTAATCAGTAACAACTATAATGAAAATATAATATCGATAATTTCTACAGACATAATGGACAAAATTAACTTTAATATAAAGTAATAGACCTCTCACAGGTACTATCTATATAGTTAACATATTTAAAACTAGATATTCAATACTAGATATTATGAAGACATTCCAGTATATATATATATTTCAGTTTAGGTGTTTCAATTTCAATTTCAATAAATTTTAAACAAGTACAACACCTATAACTACATATATGTTTGTAGCAGACCACCCTATCCACACTATTACATAAGTTGTGCATCGGAACAGCATAAACTTGGGAAAGTTGAGCAGCAAGGAATTTATGTACTCGTTTACGAAGGTCTGACTAATATCAAGTCGTAGGCTAATCGGGAAACTTTAGTTTTCAAATATATTATTTCACTGAGACTATTAATCATAATGGTATAGAGGAGTTAACAGAAAGCACACGAAACTTTAAGCATTTGCCAACAAATGTTATGCACAGTTTTCAACAGGAATTCGAGAAGAGGCCAAGGAGGAGGCGAATGCGAATGAATAGAGGCATGGGTATGGTAACTGCCACTCGATTACCATGCAAACATTCAATCGAAACAAATTCCAATTCAATGAAAATAAATGAGCACGACAAATAGCTGCTCGATCCACACACACACACATACGAATACAAATGTATGTATGTATAGGGAACGGAACCTAGCAGCATAGGGAGGGGCACGTAAAAAATTTGACAGCATTTTTCGCGTAAGGGGAAAGATTACAAACGGCAGCCTGGCACGCCAATGCCTGAGGCAATGTTCTTGACATATTCCACTTGTTTATTTACACTAGAGACTATCTAAGACGCAGACAGACAAAGACGACGACGACGACGACGACGACGACGTTGACGCTGACGCCGGCGTTGACTGTGACGCAGACCAAGACGAAGACAGCTCACAACTACAGAAGTACTACATGCATAAGAACTAAGGACTTAGGACTAAGGACTAAGGAACTTACCGCCGCCGCAGGTGATGGAGCATTGCGACATCGGTGCCATCTCCCAGTAATAGAGCGGTTGCGAACAGGAGTTGCCATCGCCTCCACAAACGCCGCAGCCGTCGATTTTCTTCGCTGAGCCTATTTTCAAATCGCAGCCAACGCGCTGAAAGAAGAGCATACACAGTTACAGTTAGAAAGAAACAAAGACAACAATAGAAAAGAAAAACACAACAAAAAATGAAAGAAAATACAACAAAATAGGTAGAAAAACAAATAAAAATGCTACGTAAATAAGTGTAAATCAACTGTTAGCGGTATCATATCGTAACCTATTGGCAAACAAACAAACAAACACACACACACATGATTGCACACACAGTCACACACACACACACACACACACACATACTCACACCAGGGAACGCGTCGTCGAACAGCTGTAATAAATAATATATGGAAATCAATGAGAATTCGTTGCATAAGTTCAGGCAAACACACACACACACACACACACACACACACACACTCATAGAGCTGGTCGTATCTACTTATGATGTATCTAGTTATTGAAGTGTATAGATGTGTGTGAGTGTGAGTATGATTGTGTGTGTGAGTGTGTGAGTATGATTGTGTGTGTGAGTGTGTGATTTGTGGGTATGGGTGTGGGTGTATCTGAATCAATGAGTGATATGCAGCTGGTGCCTGATGGCACTTGTAGTACAGGTTCGAATCTGCTCAAAGGCTGAGTGAACACTTGCCTCTGGGACTCAGGACACTCACACTCTGTCATACGCATAATATTTAAGGAATTCGTTTGCGTGTTCCCTTTGACAGTGTACAAACACAAACATGATCGAAAAGGTAGCCATTGGTATACTATATAGTATATATACTGTTCAACCTAGTGTACAGTTTTCATAGCACTCGGATGCGTTAACCACGTGTATATAAATATTTAAACAGTCGGACAATACGACTAAAGGAACTTATATAAAAGTTTAAGTTTGAATTTGGATAGTTCCTTGACAGAAGTTGTCTATTAATTAAGCCAATTAAAGAATAATTTAAAGTTTAATTTACACAATTTATGTATAACTTAAGTTAGTAATCACTAATAAAAGCAATAACATTTCGATTGCATAAACTAAATTGTATAATATAACAACAGCAAAATAAAAAAAAAATCGATTAAAATATGTCTAGTAATGTATTCTATATTAGCAATATAATTGGAAGAGGGAAATTTGAGTTTGAAATTAATTTTAATGATTTTAAAAGGACATTAAAAATGTTTATGAAATATTTCAACTATTGACCTTTAAGTTGATTTTAAAGCTAAATAGATATTTCACAGCCTAAAGCACTCAAACATTATATATTTGTTATAAATAATAGCTACTGTTTCCAGGAAGCAGGAATAAAAATGACAAGCGCCATTTTTGAAATTAATCCACTGTATTACATGGAAATGAATGAGATCTAAACCCATGTCAAGATCTGTTTAGAAAGCAGAAATGTGTTGTGGTTCACAATATGTATATGTATGAGTGTGTGTGAGTGTTTGTGAATGTGTGTGTGTATATATGTGTGTGTGTTTGACTTTAGGTTTAAACCGCAAGACAAACAGCGATGGCGAGAATAAGCCCGCGGGCCGCATTAAAACCCACAAACTGGCAACTTGCTATTTGATTTATTTGCAACAGATATACATAAGCAATGCCTACATATGTATAAATGTATGTATATACATATAAATACGAATGTATGTGTGTGTGTGTGTGTGTGTGTGCCGTGATGTAGCTTCTGCTCGATTGCCAACTCCTGGGGGCGTACAACAACAAATAAAACAGCAAAGTAAACCACATGACATATTGGCGTTTATTACAACAAATTGGGGTGACGATTTGGCGGCATTACAAAGGCAACGACAGCGTGAAACTAGGCGAAAGTCGGATAAGGCATAACACCAATAGCAACTCTCAAAACACACACACACACACATACATATACATACACAGAGAATACGGTAACACACACTCGAAACAAATTGAACTGAAACTCAAACAAGAAAAAGAGAGAAATGAGTAGAAGAGAGGAGGAACTGAAGAGTAGTGCGGGGATCTCGAGCCACAGCCGTTGCCAGTTTTAATGCGAACATGTAACTTTGTTGTAGTTGAGTGTTCTTGTTCTTGTTGTTGTTATTACTTTTGTTGTTGTTGCATTGTTGCCATTGTTGTTGCCAACTTCGTTTGACATCATTGTAGTTGTAAGCCTGCCAAACTGCTCTGCCAATGCACGAGGTGTGCCATTAAAGTTATGCTAATGCCAATGACATAATACTATATAACTTATAGCTTATAGCTATCGGAAAAATATTTGGTTTAAGTTTTATATGGGCATAAGCTGTACTATTATTTTATATTGATACATAATCCTCACTGTGAAGCTCAGGTCGAATATTTGCAAATGGCAAAATAATTATTACATATTTATCTTATGGATGTTACGTTATGTTTGAAATTGAAAACTCAAAATTATTAAAAACAAAAACATTATGTTTAGACTATAAAGCTACTGTCAAATTTTTAAAAATTGATAATAAATTTTACATATTTATCATACAAACATTACATAAAATTTTAAATTGTAGTCCCGATACTTTAATTTACAATATTTATAATGAATTTATAAAAAGAAAACTGAGGAACCTTTAATATATAAGATATTTTAAATTTAATTTAAAGGTTTTACTTCCCTTGTTAAGAAATTTAAATGATTCACTCATTATATTTAAGGTAATACAATTTTCTTCTATTATTTTATTTATTATTATAAGAATTTATTGTATGTACCCATTCTCAGATACTCTATTCACAGTTTCTCAAGCGACATTTTGCTACATATCAAACATTTTCATAGCATATTTTGCAACGCGCATTTCATATCTGGCGTCAACAGCCACATGAAGTGGCGAGCAGAGGCACCAAGAGCCGCCAAGAGCCAGGCTTTATTGGCATTTCAATAGTTGGTCTTTGACTGGGTGTAGAAGAAGCAACAGCGACAACAGCAGCAATATACTTGCTCCCCCTTTTGTTACTGTATATATATTTCTCATTCGAGTCTTCGTCTAGCATTCGATCAAGCCTGACGTGTTCTCCGCAAATTGTCTTATCTGTGCTCCAATAAAACAAAACAAAAGAGAAAAAACTTTTTCACTCAAAGTACAATCAACAGCGCTCAAACTAGTGTTGACTTCTAATACTCGCATCATGCCCCCCGGGCTGCCAAACCTAGGGGAAAATCGGTTTGCGCTGCTGGCCGACCCCCCTCAAAACAAAAAACAAAAATTTGCCCATACTCCAATTACATCATTTCCTGGACTACCGGCCCTGCAACTCCCTAACCCTAAATACTTGGTTATCTCTTCGATGGATGAATCAAAACCACTGACTGAATACTCTTGTTTCGCAATACACCGAGCTCTACAACTAATTAGTAAGGAAATTGTTTCCATCTCAGAGCTTAGAGATGGCAGACTATTACTTCTTACAAAAGACTCTTTAACAGCCAGCAAGTTTCTCAGTGCATCAGAACTTGTCGGACTCTGTAAAATAAAAACGGTGTTACACGAAACTCTTAACTCCACCAAAGGAACTGTCTACGCGCCTTGTTTAAACAACATCTCCGAAGAAGAAATACTTAAAGAACTTGGATCCCAAGGAGTTACTGGAATTCACAAATTCACTAAAATCATAGATGGAAAAGCAAAGCCTTCTGGAGTAGTGCTTCTTACATTCAACCTCTATCACCTCCCGGACTCAATGGAAATCTCCTGGCATAAGGCCAAAATACGACCATACACTCCCAACCCAATGAGATGTAAGAACTGTCAAATTCTTGGTCATACTGCAAAACGTTGCTCCAACCCCTCAATGTGCTCCAATTGCAATCTTCCAACCCATGACGGCTCAGAATGTACCCGCACTCAATGTGCTAACTGTTCTGAAGAACACGCGGCAACAAGCAGCAACTGTACCAAATTCAAGCAACAAAAAGAAATTCTAAAAATACAATGCCAGACCAAATGTACGTATAAAGAAGCAAAGCAAGCATTCTTATCTCTAAACCGCACTCAAACCCCAGCCCCCTCTCGCTCATTTGCCGACGTAACAAAGACAACTCAAACCCAAAACATCAAAAAGAAACCAGAAGAAAATACCGTTTCAACAACATCGGCCACCTCAAATAAACAAACAACTAAAAATATTCATCAGACTATGCCAAATACAAAAAAATTACTCAACAACAACTCAAACCCAACATTAAACTCGGCTCACGCCGGTACATCCACTCAAATAAATTCTAATCACTCTTTAGATAATTCAAATCACTCTCTCACTCAAATAGATAATAACTCTTTACTTTTCACTCCCTTAAATGATCTCTCTTCGTCTGATATGACTATCAGCGATGACGAAGATCAAAACACATAATCAAAATTACCTATTCTATTTGGGCGCGCGGGCGTGTGGTGCGCAATGGCTTTAGCCATCGTTACCTCTCACGCTCCGCCCGCCTGAAATAGTAATAACTTCCACCTGTAACATAATCTCAATCTCAATATTCTATAATCTTTCTTTTTCTTTTTTTGTAATGTCTCTCTCTATTCTGCAATGGAACATAAACGGCCTACACAATAATTTATTAGACTTACAGGTGCTCATAAGAGAACAAAATCCTGATGTAATTGCTTTACAAGAAACTCACATAAATAAAAACAATTCCGCCTCGATCTCTTCCGCTTATTGGCACTATTTCCATAATCTCCCAAATATCTCCACAAATAAGCAAGGCATTGCAATATTAATTAAAAAAAACATCCCGCACAAAATTAGTAGGACAGATTCTAATATTTCGTCCATGGCCATAGAAGTCAATATTGGTTTTAAAATCAACATCATAAATATCTATATTGCCCCAGAACAAAAAATCAACCCTGATGAACTTCTTAATATATTCAAATCTTTTCCCCCTCCTCTATTGGCAATTGGAGATTTTAATGGCTGGAGTCCATTCTGGGGTTCTCCCTCCTCCAATGCAAGAGGTAAAATAATAGAAAACATTATACTTTCCCAAAACTTGTGCTGTATTAACGACAGGCAGCCAACACACTTCTCAACCCACCGATCATTCACACATGTTGACCTTGCTATCTGCTCAGCAGATCTCCTTCCATATATAAATTGCGTCACACTTAATAATCTCCACGGCAGTGATCATTTCCCAATTTCATCAACAATAACTTCCCGACATTCGCATATTTCAGGCTTCCAAAGCAAATTTCTTACTGACAAAGCCAATTGGTCCTTCTTCAATTCCTTCTTAAAGGAAAAGCTATACTGCTACCTCCCTGGTCAAAACATAAATAAAGAAGCTGCTTTCTTAACCAAAATCATTCGCACAGCTGCACACTATTACATTCCCCAAACCAAACCTTTCACTCCCAAAAAAGTAACGTCCTGGTGGAATTATGACCTTGCCCGACTTAGAAACCTTAAGCAATCCTGTTGGCATGATTACAAGCGTAAGCAAAATACTGAAAACCTAGTACGGTACAAAAAATCTCAAGCTCTCTTTCGATTGAAATGTCGCGAGAGTAAACTAGAGAGCTTCAACAAGATTACCCAAAATATAAATCCTTCAATGTCCACAAAAAAAATTTGGTTTGACATAAAGAAACTATCTGGCACTGTTTCCAACTCAAATATAAAATTTGTCTTCAACGGAGCAAATCCAATATACAATTCCAAAGAAATTGCCAACGCGTTTGCAGAAACTTGGTCT
>JBANCZ010000387.1:0-38260 GCA_037040025.1 Sphaerogastrella javana
AGCTGGTAACCCCTTTGTGTCCTTTTTAGCTATTGATTCAGCCCCAATGGGGCGCGCCGGCTAACCAACTAGTTAGCAGTTCTACGGAACTCTGATAAGTATGCTATGCAAAATTTCAATTAAGATCTTCCATGAAAAATGTTCTCTTTCCAAATTAATTTACAAGAAAATGTTATAGGAATGCTTTTTAGCATAGACCAAGTTGTTAAGTACCATACTTTAGTAATTTTAAGAATTACAATGGTTTACAGAGAAAATTCTTATTTGAAATAATAAAATGAAACGAAAATATTTTCGTAGATCAAGAAATCATCTAATAAAGGATTTATCGATTAAAGCTAAATAGACAAACTTCGATAAGTTGCATTAAGGTTGTCATTTGAAGACATAAACTTTAAATAAAGAAAGAAATATTTGAACAAATAGTACTTTCAATTAATTTCAAGGTTCAAGATTTGGTAATATAATTAATACTTTAGCAAAAAAGAAAAAAATACTTAAAATTTGTTAAAATAGCAACAGCTAATAAATTAGATATACTGTCTCAATAAGACTTTTATTAGCATCTTATATCAAATTCCTTCGAGTGCCTGAAACTCCTTTACACCCAAAAACTTTGGAATGTTAAACAGTTTAACATTTCATGACAAATCGCCCTTAAATTCTTCAAGTGCATATACACTGTAACGGTGAGAGTATTTTATGCATTTGTTATGCTTGTTTCAACCTGGAGCCGACATTAGCGAATGCTCGAATTAAGTACTAAATAGACACTAGCACCTTCAGATATGTATATGTATATACTTCCCTGGTATTTTAATACACATTACAGTATTTTGTTTGGTCGGTCACGTTTTGTGCACCGTTGGCAATTTGTACGAGGAATTAAAATTTTTTTTGTTTTTTTTTTTTTGCATGGCAAGCCATAAAATATTGTAATTAACTTTGCCCGCTGGCCAAATAATTTTATTCGCTACTGTGCGCATGGCGTTAATGAGGCAACAGGTCTCTTGGTTTTATTAACAGCAGAAGGACTAGCAACAGCTTCAATTATGCTCCGTCCAAAGTTCACAGCTAATAAATATTCATAAATATATATGTATATAGTACATATACCTATACCAAGTTAAACTGTACAAATTTTATCCCGATTTGTAGATGGAGCTGTGCTCTGGGTTACACCCATTCAAAACTTTGGTCGCTGTCAACTTTCTGGGCGCAAAGTTTCATCTGTTTTTTTTTCTTGGCATGTAGGAAAAGTTTTAGTTTCATTTATTATTAACATTACAGTGAGTGTGAGTGTCGCTGATAGCCATGCGATGCGTTTACTTATGGATAACACTGTACCAACTTGACCATTAATTGCAAGTTTCTGCCAAAAAGCCAAACTTGGCCAAAAAGGAGTTAAGAAAGCATAGATAAGGCAGTAGAATCTGCAAAGGACAACCAAACGACTTTCTTCAGATAAGACAAAAGGCAGAGCAAAACTTGGCGAAGATATGATATATAGCAATATTAATATTTTAGTATTTCAAGTATTTTTAGTATTTTAAGTAATTCTTGGTTTTTCTTTTTCGACCGCAGTCACAGTTAAACTTTAGTTGCAGATACTGAAACTTTTCTGAGTTCTCAGTTAATCAGGAAGACTTTTTTCCGTTGACCTTGATTTATGTGACTTTTCCAACTGAAGAGAATCTTTGGTAATAGAAACAAAAAACCCTTTTAAATACTTTTAGTTATTCTATTGTTTGGGATAGATTTTTCTTATTTTATTGGTTGACTAGGTGCCCAATATGATTGTTTGAATAATTAAACTCAATCTGCTATTCGAATAACCATAATTATCATTTGCAGACATCTGGCACCAGCTAGTCATTAAGATATAACATGCTTTGAGACCTTATTTAAATATCTAACACTCATTCAGTGCCCAAGTGTTTTCTGGCTATAATTAGAACTGGAATCATTTATTCGCAAATTCTGTTGTCTGTCTAATCTTTAAATTGATGGAATAGCTTAAGGCTTGGTCTATTAATAAGTCAAGTTAAAAGGCACAACCACAATCCTGCAGGCGCATCAAAATATTTCCATCTCTGCCTGATGAAAATGATGGAATTTAAGAGCCAATAATAAACTACACAAAATGTGACAAATTGAATTCGATAAACAAAGGACAAATTAAGTGAAACAGACAAGAAAACAAGCAGGCAGACATGTAGAAAATGCACTCACACTCACACACACACACACACACACACACACTCACACTCACACACACACACATACAGAAGCAATTTTTATGCTTTCACATGTCTCGTTCGCAAAATTTAAATATTTGTGCACATATTTTCCATTCAGTAAAATTGCGCAGCACCAGAAAAGTTGAATTATAACAGACAATAATAACAATAACAAATGAAATAAAATAAGAATAAAAATATACATGAACACACACACACCCACACACCCACACACACTCACACATTACGTATACGCTATGTGTACCTAAACCGAAAGAGAAGGTCCTAGAAAGTTGGTAGAAAGCAGAAAGCCGACAGACTGAAAGCAATATAAGTGCGTGTGATGGGAGTGTGCTAAGTGAAAGCAGCGACAAGTAGGAATGGTTCTTGGCCAATATCGTAATATAAATTACCTATACTTATATAAGTACTGTTCTATATACAGTCGCACAGCAAAGTATTAAAACAAAACAAAACAAAAAAAAAAAGAAACGAAAATAAACAACAAACCCAAAACGAAAATAAGAAGAAATAAGAAAAGAGAAAGCAAGAATAGCAGCACCCAAGTTGGTTGACTCTGCGGACAACGAAGGCGGTAACATGATTTGATTCTTTAAAACAGAGGTGAGACTTTATATATTCTATATATATATATACTCCCACAAATGTACACCACATACAAACACACACATATATATATATACCAATAATAAATAAATGTATACTGGAATGCTGTTCCGCCATTGGGAAATATATTGAAGGAATTCACTAATTATGCATATTTTTACACCCTGTACTTGCCAAACGAAAAAGCGTCTTTATAGATTGTTGAAGGACTAAATCGTATAACATTATAAGAATATGTAAACCTCTCATAAAAAATATACCATATAATCATTAAATCATTCATTCATTGGGTCTATACAACGATAACTGTTCGTCAATTTGTATGTTCGTCTGTTTGAATACCTTGATCTTGTGGTCTGAAGTATCTAGAGATACCAAATTTGGTATGTCGGTTGATGGATAGCCGAAGCACGATAAGTTTATGTTATATTTAAAAAAAAATGAATTTTATGCATAATCTATACATATTGTACAAAATCATTAAAATGTTATACCATTTATATAGCATGCATAAGCATAGGGTTGAGCACCATTTCTCTATGTATATTATCATATGTTTATTCTTTTTCATTCTTCTACTAAAATACGTAGCATTTTTCCACTCAAACACATGAGATTCATTATTCACAATGAACAAATTTCAGTTGAATTCGTAACGCAGAATACGGCCTACAGCTCCTGAGGCAAAAGCGTTCATTTGTATATACATATAAATATATATATATATATATATATATATATATACATTCCACATTATTATACATAATTGAATGCGCTAAATTATTTACTCAGTGACTTGTGAAGCATTGGGTGGGTTGGCCTGACTGGGTGGGCCAATGGTTTCTTTCTTTCTTTTGGGTTGCCACAAAAGACGACGACGTCGTCTCTCAGTTAGCCACCGTAAGGCTGCGTCAGCCTCAGTGCGCTCGAATAACAGGGTGCGGGGGGTGTTTTAAAACCCCAATCGGTTAATAAAATTAAATGGCTTTAAGGACGTAGCCAATTTCGTCTTTCAGGGTTCGGCCCACACCTTTTCAAATTTGTTTTTTTGCTATGGTTTGATTCGTATTCCTTTTCATTTTGTTTCGTTTGGATTCGTCTCGCTTTCGTCTCGATTTGGTGTCGATTCTCGATACGCTCACGTAGCTGTACTTTATGGGCTTTGCCCATTTTATTTATGCATATTTACATAAATATCGATATCGAAACAAACGCACACACACTCACAAACATACATACGTACAATCGGTGTTCATTCACCTTTGCAGACGCACACTCCCTACTCGAGAGTAGAACAAACGTTGCGCTAGGAATAGACCATGGATTCGAATGGATTTGTACGCTGAAGGAGTTTGGTGACCCTCTGAAGGACAGGCTGTAGTTGAAAGGTTTGCGCCTTTATGCTAATGTGTGGCATCATCAACATGGCATGGCACATCGAATATTGATAAAAATATTATTATGATGTGTATTTCCTTCATTTTTTTCATTTCAATTCAATCTGAAGGCATTCACAGAATTGCAATTGATTTGAAAAATGCAACACCGTATAAAGTTTAATTGAAATTTCAAATTCAATTTCAATTAATTTATTAGTTATGCATCACTTAATTAGAGCATAACCAATTTGTTGTTGTTCTGCAATTTGTGTGTGACGTGGCAAAACTATGGTAAATCAGTTGGCCACATGATTATTTGTGCAACATTTACATAATGAATTAAACGCATAATTTATACGGTTGTCATCCCTTCTGCAGACAGTTTAATATGTCATAGATGTTTGTGAATGTATGTATGAGTATGAGTATAAGTGTGAGTATGTGTTGTGCATGTGTATGCATGTGCGTTCCTTAGAGTTGCATTTGAGTCACGGTTATGAAATGCAAATCACTGCTTGATCACAGTGACAATTATTTCATATTTCTTACACACGTCTTAAGTTTGAAATTTTAATTAAAATTCTAAATTAAATAGAATAATTTCATTCAAAATTTATATTTTACACACTGAACAACAATTTATTTCATTTTAGTTAGCAACTATAGCTATTCCAGTTAGTTATCAACGTCAAATCCAAAGTTTTGATCTTAGAGAGACCTTAAAATTCTGTTAATAACATAACATAAAATGTTAAGCTCAAATTTAGTTGTTGCACAAGGTTAACATTTGCAAATGGCGTTTAACATTGTATGTTATGTTAAAAACAGACTGCAAACAGTTGCCACTCAGCTTTAACTGCATTAACATTAAAATACCGAAAAATACTGAAATGCAACAAATGTTACGTAATACAATTAACACTTCACTCTTTCTCTCTTTCTCTCTCTCTCGCTCTCTCCCTCACGCTCTGTGTTTGTCTATTTATAACAATTAAATAAAAGCCTAGATGCCATTTGAATACCCGTACATCAATCATTTCACTCCACGGCTGACAATAATTGATAATAATGATATTATAACGAGTGTACATGATATAAATTTATGTACATAGATGCATTACATAAGTCTATTTAATGTCTCCATGCGATTTAGCATGTCCATTCCATGTGAGCTGCTCTACTTAAGTTCTTAAGTTTATTAGCTTTAAGCTCCCGGTACAGAATACACACATTCCTCATCACCCCATCTCTCTGTCTTTCTATATCTTTCTCTCTCTCGAAGCACAGGGCAGCTGCGATGTTTGTTCCATTATGCACACACACAGTTGTAGCACATTTAGCAACTATATAATATAATATACAATACATATACGTATACACAATGTGCACAAGTGTGTACGTGTACTTGTGTGTGTGTGTGTGAATATCGTATCGTAAATAGTCCGGGAACACACAGTAAACTAGTACGGAATGTGCCACGTGGCAGTCTGATAATGATGTGAACAGCGATAAATATTAATGACATCGTGGCGCAGAGCTGCCTCCACTGCTATATACTTTGTTTACATTTGGATTTGTCATTTTGTTGTCAACAATAAATAAGAAAGAAACAACATAACAAATGCATAGATCATAGAGTATACGACCTACAAGATACTCTTCGAATTATGGCATAGAGTAAATATTACACCTTTAGTCACAAACTAAAGTTAAACTCAGAGGTTTACTGTATCAGCCATGTAAATAAACACTTCTATATAAAGGCTCTTTAAATAACAGTACGATATAATTAATGATTATTATAATGATTTCAATTATTATGGCTCTAGTTCAAGTCTTGGATATCTTTAAAGAAAATGTGGAAATAATGAGACACAAAATCCTTGGCAAGATATGAAGCAGTACGTTCACTTTCAAGCTCTGATTACACTGCACTCAATCTGAAACAAAAATACAGACATACGGACGTACGAACGTACAGATATACAGACATACGTACAACGACATTTTAGTCTTATGCGGCGTCAAATTGATATTAAATTCCCATGACGAGGAACATGAACAGAGACAACAAATTGAGGAGGGGTTCGACTGTCGAAATCAATAAACTCATTATGACAGTTTTTTTTTTTTATTTGCTACTTCTACTATTATTCTTATTATTATTATTTTGATTATTATGTGTAGCACATTGAATTTGACTTAATGACCAATTTGAAGGCAGCCTAATATTATTGTCGGCCAGTTCAATTATACATATATATACTCATTCAAGTATCTTTCAATACTTGGAGAATATAGGGAGTTACTAAGCAAATTAGCAAAATTAGTGCTAATGATATTGGCCACTAAATAAACAGTAAGGCAAATGACTATATAATTAACTTCAAAGGGTATTAATAAATTAGCAAATGTTACATACATTAAAGGGACCCCACATAGCTTTTAACGGATAGTAAACTATTATCGATGTAGATGGAAGCTTACATGGAAATCGAATGAGATATTTGTTTCGATAACATTGACATTTTTACAAGTTTATTTTTCGGCTCAAATCCGTGATATTTTCATATAAAATTTATACACCATCAAGCTATTAATTCTATTTGTTTTTTTGTTGACAATTGAACCATTTGATTACCCTAATAAAATGATTTGAATAGCCCAAACTTGTTTCTATACACAACATGTCGTATACTTAACATTTATGCTTACTAACTCAAACATTAGCTTATTTTTCTTTTGTGGTCATGTTTTCTATATGTATATATATAAGCCTAGGCAAATTCTCAAGCTTTTTGAACTCTGGCCAAAAAAAAAAAAAAAGGAGAACCGGAAACAAAAAAGATGAGCACGATATACGAACGATTAGGAAGGATGATGACAAAGGCATGTTTTATGCCCGTATTTATTTATTGTTAACCAACACGTTGGGCGCCTCATAGGCATGACTAAGCATTGAGTCGCGGCTAAAAAAATATAAAAGCAAACATAAAAAAGCACAGCACACACGCAACAGCAAAAAAATACAGAGAAAGCATATAAATAAACGCAACGATGCTGAAGGAATATGAACAATATGCAGCGCTCTGCGTGTGGATAAAAAAAAACATAAAGTATCCCAAACCAGAAGCATACAGAGTTAGAAGAGTTGTGGCTTGCCATTGATCGACCTATACGATATCCTATTACGACAATATATCTATGTACGCGAAAACCACTTGTTTCATCATCTCAAAGTGAAATCAATCATTCCCATTCTGTTGCATTCTAATATTCTGATAAACAATCCATTTCCGAAAGTTTCCTCAAAGGTATGCCATCGAAACTGATCGCAGATCCTTTCACACACATCATTCCCTAAGAATTTACAATCAAAGCGATAGTTACATACATATATAAAGGTAATAAATATAATTATTTTATAAAACTTTGCTGACAACAACGAAGATATTCCTAGTATAATCACATTATCTATAAATCGACAACCCTTTATACAACTTCCAAGAATTCATTAGATTCGGTTACTTAAATACAGAACAGAAATGAATGTGTAATTTATAATCGGCTTGAAAATAATCCACAGCATTATGAACTACACATGAGAATACACATATGCATATTCTACAATTTATGAGGAGGTTTTTTGTTTATTGAAGTTCATAATACCCTACCTTATGCATGCACACAAATGTGTGCAAAACGGAAGTGGAACTGCTGTGAACACGTCCATCGATTTCAGACCTAGTCCTTGTTGCGGTTGTTGTTATTGTTATTGCCGTTTGTTGTGGTTTATCCTTTTTATTTGTTTACAAAAATAAACACTGACTTCCAGTTCAAATCTGTTGCGGACAGCAGCTCATATAGTATAAGGATTTGTGTGCATCTTTTGAGTTTAGTTTAACACATATGATTGTTTCATGCTTTTCGACCTTACTCCAGTTGTGGTTATGGAAGCATTTGTCATCCATTCTGTCGATAAGTCAACAGGGAAAACATTTCATGCACATTCACAACATTTTGTTGGAACGGTGCTGAGCTAACACAAACTGTAAATCTACAATTATGTACTAAATTATGGCATTAGCTTATCAGATGGAGTAGATTTATGTGCGCCGTACACACAAACACCGTTTATGTCTCAATTATAGCACCATATATATATTCGTACTAACTGAAGTGGCTCTTAAATTGATATCAGCTTCATTCACTCCATTTAAGTGGCATTAAACTGAAGTGTATAATGCCCAACTCCTGTACCTTATGGCACAGATTTACATTCATTACGTCATTCGGTGGCCCAATGTGTGGCGGTTATACATGGAGAAGCAGGGACGCACACAAATCCCTAGATCTGTTAGAGGCCTATTTAGCATGTCATAGACGAACAGCAACAGCAGCTATATATACCAAAAGTCATCACATACATACACATTTATATATATATATGTGTGTGTGGGTATATACAAATTAAGCTGATGTTTAGACCATGCCTGAGGCTGACACCGACGTCAAGACTCTTGCCAGAATCAGAGCCAAAGCTAGAATTAGTTGTTGTTGGTGCTTTCTTCCCGATGTTTGCGGGTCCAGTGTCGGGTTC
Source organism: Sphaerogastrella javana (assembly GCA_037040025.1). Lineage (NCBI taxonomy): Eukaryota > Metazoa > Arthropoda > Insecta > Diptera > Drosophilidae > Sphaerogastrella > Sphaerogastrella javana. The sequence goes on from JBANCZ010000387.1 coordinate 8,847, forward strand.
ATTGGCATGCCTATCAAACATTTCAAATCTCTGGACAATTTCGCGAAAGACGTTTTCGTTTTGGTTCACGAATTAGTTTTTTGGAGGCGGGCGATCCAAACAAGGAATAAAGAGCTGGCAAAACGAAACGAAAGAAAAAAATGAGCCAAAGTCCTGAGGCTTGCATTAATTTAATGAGATTTTGTGCCTTTGCCGGCGGTTAGACTTTTGGTTTTGGCCACGGCTCTTGGCCATCAGCTCATTTGCCTTAAGTGTTGGCCAAAATGCCATTGACGAAAAGGAAATGAAAGCATTGCCCAAAAACGCCTTTCACTCCGCCTTTCACTTTTTTGGCACGCCCGTCTGTCCCCCTTTCAATCTCTTTGCTTGTCCTTTGACTGCGGCCAGTTTGGTTGCCCGGTTCGCTGTTACTGCTCCTGTACTCCATTGGAACTTAGGTTGTGGGTGAAGGTGTATAAGGGTGTCACAATTCAGGCGGAATAACTGAAATAGTCAGCTGTTGATGTTTTGACTTTGTTTATCCAGTTGCCACCGATTTCTGTTGGTTTCGTTGCTCTTGTTATTGTTAGCCAATTGTTGTTGTTGTTGTTGTTGGATGCTTTGCATAATGTGTGCTTCGCTGAAACATTTGATTTGACACGATAAGTTGTCCAACTTTGTTTTCCGTATGACTGCGTATAAGCGTTTGCATACGATGTCAGTGTATATTGATGTAGTCTATATGTATCCATGTGTCTGTGGACCCATGTAAGTTTGTTTGATGAAATTGGCTGTCAGTCAAATTGAAGTCCTGAGGCGTCGAACCACACACACACACACACACACACAGCCTACGCATTCATCAAGTCGGGCATGCCTTGTATTCGACCATTTGCATCATGAACCAGTTGAGAATTACATGCGTACGTGCTAAAGAGCTGTCTCGGATGTCTTATTTGATGGGCTGTTGGTCTGTGATTGAAGCTCAATCGCTATTAGATATCTGATTACATGAAAAAGTTTTTTATTTATTTGTATACAAACACTACGTCAAATTGAAAGTCTTAGTCAAATTAGTTCCATCAGTTTAGATAATATTTACTCACAGCATATTGCATTGAAACGAATATTGCTTTTAATTTATGCTTAGAGTATGCATTGATTTATGCATTTAATTCATTTTAATTGATTTATTTTGAATTGTAATAAAACCAAGTCTATTTGCCAATTTGTTTTCAATTGCGCTCTTGATAGAGGTGGGAGAAACGACAAAAATGCAACAGCTGTGTCACGCCAAAATATCGTGCCAAAAAATATCGATAAGAGTAATCTTGCAGCGATCGATGGCTGTTGCTGAAAAAATACTGACTCGCATGAAATAATACAATATATGAAAAACTGAATCAAATAATTTGCAACTGCTGTGATTCATGATTCACTTCAATTAAACGCTCGTAATTTATGTCAATTTATAGCTATTTATGGCAATTTATGGCAATTTATTGTAATTTATGCTTCTATGCATATGGCATGGTAAAATCTTGCATCTTCATGATGTATGGTATGTAATTTCGATTATCGATATTATGACATGGCTTTAAACGAATTTCATGCCACAGTTTACTGTTAGACGCCAAGTCAAATCCTGCACAGATACATCGCAGATTATAAAGCCATAAAAAGAATTCGACGACAAGGCATAAAAATCAAATCAAATTGCATTGCAATGACAACTGCTGATGTGAACGTTATTGTTGTTCTTACGATTGTTGTTATTGTTGTTGTTTGTTGTTGTTGTTGTTGTGTTTGTTGCCTATGGAATAGCAGAATAAATGCTTCACATGAGTTCTCGCCGCTTTCCGCTTTCTGCTTTCCGCCACATAAACCACACATCAAATTATTATGATCGAAAATCAATGACAAAGAAAACTGACAAAATCAGCAAATGCTATAGCTATATATATATTTTTCTTTCCTTTCTTTGCTTGAGTTTCTTAAAGAGCATAGCGGATTGGGTAGTCAATTGTTAAGCTGCAGGCACTGCTCAAAAAATGACAGAGAAAGTGAGTATGAGAGAGAGAGAGATGAAGAGCTAAGAAAATGCTTTCACATTTCTTCGTACGTTGTATTTATAGCAAAAGAAAAAAAGCAGCAAACGCACAAATGTGTAAAGCAGATAAAAACGTGCTTATGAAAGGGTCGAAAAAAGGGCATAAAGATAGTTTATGCCGCTTACATGGACAACCACCCCCCCCCCCTTCCACAACCCATACCAATCCACAGCCCTCAACGCCTTTAGACCATATACCATCTATGAATGAGACAAGGCGTCGCTGCCAGCCTGTGGCATTAACAACAACAACAACAACAACAACAACAAAAACAGCAGCAGCAGCTGCCACTGATGGCCAGCTTAAATAAAGCTACTGGACATTGGTGGGCGTGGGCGTAGGAGTGGGCGTGGTCGTTGTCGTGGTCGTGGTAGTGTGAACAGAGAGCGTACCTTGAGCTGCCCCCAATGTTTTGTTTACTTAGTTGCCGTGGCCAAACGAGGAAGTCATTTAACCCATATATGAGAACAAGTTAAGCAGCAGGAAAACTCATTGGGTTTTCCTTTTATGTTCCTGCCTCATAAAGGTTTAAGGTGTAGGTGGTTTAAGTGTTGCCACCGCTTAGCCCTTTTTTTTTATATAAATTAAGGCGGCAACTCTGACAGCCAACAACTGCCGTCTGCTTGACAACAACTTTAGTACAACGATTATAAACATGTTGACAATTTTTTTTGTTTGTTTGTGTGTTCCTTTTTCTTTGCTCTATTTTCTTCTTGTTTAGCGATTTTTTACTTTTTGTGTGCGGCATTTTGTAAGCACATGCCTTATATAACAAAAAATATTAATTTAAACCGAATGCTAAATACTCTAAAATTCAATTCTTAAAATTTTAATCAGCTCAATTAAAAATAAACTAAAACTAGTTATTTAATTAACTTTCTCTCAATATATGAAAGTAAAATTTTTACTTTTAAATTTTTTTTAATGTTATATTTTTATATTTATATTATTTATGTTATAATATTTATATTTTTTTATTTTTTCAGTAATATTTAATCGTATAATATTAATATTTATTTATTTTTATAATATATAATTATAAAATATTTGTATTCATTTATTTCTATAATTGTATAAAATCCATTAAACATTTAATCATTTATCTTAAAAATTTAACTTTCTTCTGATATTTAAATAACGCCTCCTGATCGAAAATTTCTTTTGTTTCTATAATATTTAAATTAGAATTTCATCAAAATTTATATATTTATTTATATATTTATTTTTCTATACACATCTGTCTTACATATAGATTAGAGTTGTACGTTTGAGCTTAATCCGGTTTTAAGCCCTTTGAATTTTTTGTGGCTTTTGAATTAGCATGGCATTTCTGTATTGTAGGGTATATATGGTATACATAAATTCTGCATCTACAATTTTGAAGAAGGTTAAAGCGAAAAAAAAATGTACACAATAAGGCAACGAAGGAGCAGTAGCAGCTGAAACAACAGCAGCAACAGTTCTTGTTGTTGTTGATGGTGATATTGTTGTTGTTGTTGGAGCAGCAGCAGCTGCTGTGGCTGCTCCTGCTGTTGCTGCTGCTCCTGCTGCTGTTGCTGCGTTTGATGTCTTTGCCCCTGTGGCATAGAGGCGTGGAAATAGCTGGGGGCCATTGCATTCTCCATTTTTACTGTTATTCCTTTGACTTTGGAAACTGGCTAAAAAAAAAGAAACTTTCGACAGAGTGCAGCAGCAACAGAAGCAACGGCAACAACAGCAACCACAGCAACAGCAACAACAACACCAACAACATCAACAACATCAACAGCAGCAGCAGCTGCAGTAGTTCCAGCAGCAGTAAGATGTTTTGGGACACATTTCAAGGAATTTTGCACATTTAACGATGATATTATTAACTTTACTTTAAAACATAATGGCATTCCTCGACATCAATTTTAAATGCCAACATTTTATAAGCGAACACGAATTGCAAATTGATGAATAAATTACGGCAACATCCAGATAGAGCCAAAGGATACTTATGCAATATTATCATTGAAGTAGGGATGGCAGAAGCCCCGCATTCTTTTTTTGTTTAAGGAATCTTTTTGAACGTATTGAATGCATCAGAGTTTTCTGATGGCGCCCCTATAAATCTAGCAGTATAATTAAGAGCTGTACGAACCGATACAGATCCCAGAGACAGGCAGACAGACAAATAGACAGACAAACAGACAACAAGTTAAACAGACAGGCGTGTATGCGAATGTGTGAAGATGGAGAATCATGAGAACTGCTTTTTGCACTTGACGCCTTATTATGGGGCCCATAAAACACAAATTTCTCATAAAAGTCCTTCAATGAAGAACCCTGTCGAGACATGTACACAGGAACAGAGGGGGAGATAACGACTGAGACAGATATATATCGAAACAGAGAGAGAGAAAGAGTAAGCGAATGAGTAGATGGGAAAGTCTTCAAACGTCCAACATAAGAGTAAGGCCTAAGTAAGCAGAAGGGACATTAATAATAATAACTACAACTACTGTATAAACATTTCCGTTGTATTGTATTATTTTTTATTATTATTTATTATTATAATTTTTTAGATTTTGTTGTAAGTTTTTGAATGACATCAAATTATCTGGTAAGCGTATACCAAATGCGATGTTAGTGCCATCGACTGGAAATTTGTTTTCGCCTTGTTATTTTTTATATTCCTTTATCTACATTCACAATCACAATTTCCAGTTATTGTCTATTAACTCTATTGTATATGTGTGCGTATTTTTTTCTTTTTGTCCATTCTTTCCCGTTGTTCTCGCTTGAAATAGCTAAGTTTGTTTACTTGATCTACCATTTTCGGTGTGGCTGATAGTCTTCCAATCTTCTAACATTTAACCGTAATTTTTAGAATATTATAATAACTATATTATTTATGTATTAAGAGAGCGCCGTTATTAGAGCTTATCATACCATTTCCGAGGAGAAAAGAAATAAAAAAGTGAAGGCGTAGTTCGATCCTAACTTAAAAAATACTCACACATACAAGCATATATTATAAAAATGAAGAACAGTATTGCCACAATGACAAAACAACGAAATCGAATCGAATCTGCAATTAATCGATGACACATTGGCGGCGAAATTTGATGTTCTTATTCAGAATTCAATAGTTCCTATGAATGTGATTAAAGAAATGCATCAACATAAAAACTGTTGAATTTAAATTTTCTTGAAGATTAGAATACTAATTAATATATTGTGAATATATTTACTGACAGCAAGGAATCGCATTTGGTTTAGTAATCTATAATAATATCTGTCATGCACAAAATATAAGTATTTAAGCAATATGGACGGACAGCTGTTGACTTTGTTGATTAATATTTGAAATTTTATGAAGTTGATGCTTCATAATTGCAGGACACATCGCTTAAATACTTTAACAGTTCCTAGTACTTTGGGGTTAGTTTCAATTAAATTTCTTTTAATTAAGCCCTAAAAGTTGTTGTTTGACAACAAGTTTCACCTTGTGAACGTTGCATCACATTTAATTCGAAAAACTATATATATATATAAGGGTATAACTATGAATATTCCCACATGGAAAAACTGTGTACATTTTATGGCTTGTTACTTTTAAGGTCGAACGACAGACAGCTCATAAATGTCCTCTGTTCCGCCAACAAAATCAACAACCACGACATTAATAGTACTACATCAACAACAAACACATCAATAACAACAACATCAACAACAACAACATCAACAACAATGGCAACAACATCAGCAATTTCTTGCTAGTTTCAAGCAATATCGCTCGTAAAGAAATCTAAAAAAAAAATATAAATTAAAAGAATATGAAAAAAAGGAAGGAAACACAAAAAGAGCAAGGAGAATAGAAAATTTTGTGCTGTAAGCACTTTTATTTGACTTTTGAGCGTTGGCGTCGCTCATTTTTCAAACTGCTGCATATTTTGCATGGCAAAGCAGAATCTGAGCGCTGCCACGCCCACTGCCACGCCTCGTTATAAGCAGCAGCAATAGCCACTTGCGACCAGTTGGATGCAAATTAATTCGCGCTATCCGCTAACTGCTATTAAAAAATGCACGCCCACGGCAGACACGCCCCGTTTTCCATATCTGCACAAAAAAAAACAAAAACAAACAAAAAAAAACCTAAACAAAGTCCATACTCTTTCATTCAGTTTTTGTCGGTGTTTAGTTAAACGAGTGCTGCATATAAATATTGTATATGCATGAACTATAAGTACATACTATATGTATGTGTATACTTTTGTAGCTAACTGTAGTGTAACACATTGTTTAGCTTTTGCCTCTGTCCCCTTCTCAAAATGGGAAAAGTTAAATGAGACCAGATCCTAAAATTTTGACTGGTTTGCTGGCCACAGCTGCCCCCAGGTTTAACTCTAGTTACAGCTCTCACTTCTCTTCTGTTTCCTTCTCTTCAGTTCCCTTTCATTCTGATCCCTTCTCTTTAGTACGCTTTTGTTCTGTTCTCTACTGTTTGTATTGAGTTTTATAGTTTTTACATTTGAAATTTTATGCAGTTAATTAGCTTTGCTCTCCTACACATTGGGTTTTATTTAGTTGCATTAAAGTTATTTACAGTATTCACAGAAAGTTGCCTTAAAGTCATTCAGCTTGTTAGAAATAATTCATTCATTACTCAGCTATTCATTCATTCAGTTCCATCAACATTATTTACACTGTGCATAGAAATTGAAACTAAAGATTTACTTGTGTTAGCCTAAAAGTACTATTTTAGTTCAAATCAGTAATTCTTTTCCATAATTTAAATATAAATAAATAACACAAATGTGATAACATATTCAATAAATTATAAACTTAAGTTGGAAATTGTTATAATCAATATTAATGGTACATTAAACTTAATGAAAAATTACTTTATACAATTTGTTGTACTCTATAATATTCCTATCAATAAACATTTGCCATAAAATATTCACTAAATATTTTTTATATAATGGCAGGCATTCATTTTATTCATTTCTCATATTTATTTTTACTTTTATACTTTTCATACAAATGGCGGCCATTTTGAAAAGTGCCGCAAATAAATATGGAAAAGCGGAAAAGTGGTAAAGTAGGTAAACCCAACTGGAGCAAAACTGTGTTTGCTGCTAAAGTCTGCGACCAACTTTCAGCCACTTTCGCCAAAACGAATTTTATGATAGGGCGCATAAGTAAAAGCGAAAGCATTTCAAAGAACACTCCAAACTCACACACTTACCCCATCCAAAGGGGAGTCCAGCTCCCGTATCAGCCTATTCCAGGAACAGAGCAATCCTTTCGTCGGCATCTGTAAATCTCGTATGTCTGCACTACGTCACAGTTTAGTCGTCATTTTGCTGCTCGGCTTCCGCTAATGCAAAAGACATGTTACATTAGTATATGCGTTGATTTTTGTTATTTGTATTTTAGTATACCCTGTAGAAATAAAACCTTTCCATAAGGAGCACTTAGGAACTTATAGAAACACTTGTTAACAGATAACACAGAACAAGACAGTGAAACAGTTTATGCGTATACAAAGTGTCAATCAGATCGCGCCATATTGTGAATGGCAAATTGGGAATGGCAATATGGGAATGGCAAATTATGAACGACAAAACAGCAAATGATGACAATCGAAATATTATTGTTATCGTTTATCATGAGTGGCGTATAGTTTAATACCGAGCGTTTTTTGTCGTTATTCACAGCGGGTTCTGCACTCCCGACTAGAGCTTCATAGCCATACATTTTGCTTTTTTATTTGATATTTACATTTCGTTCGCATTCATAAAAAGCTCGTAAGCAGCAACAGCTGTAGGAAGGAAAAGAACAGAAGGAAGAAGGGAGAAGGGAGAGCAAGTGGCATGCAAGTGTTTCCGCTTGTTCTGTATATTCTCTACCTTTTGTATTTATTTATGAGTTTTTTACTTCGTACCTGTGCAAAACACGCAAAATGTAAGGGGGAGGAGGGTTTTGGTAAAAAAGCGACTGTCTTTATTCTCATGACTTGCCCTTTCATCTTTCACCCTCGCTTTGGGTACGAATAAGCTGTTATTTTCGGGGGGAGAATTTGCTACGTTACGTACACACATTTTCGACGTAAATAAATGTTTTAACAATTTATTCATATATTTACTTAATCAATTTTTCATGCTGACAAAATAAACCAACATTTGCTTGGCCTTAAATGAAGAGCGTTAGATGACATTAATACATTATATTATGGATATATTAAGATGTAATTGATATCTAGCATCTATCATGCAATGATAAACATTTCAATTTAATTAACACGAATTAAATTTGTTTCTTTTATATAATTGTTATTTAAATTTATTTATTTGCTGCTCAATAGACAAATCAAACATTTTAAATGAAATGAATGAGTTTTTGGCATTAATTTAGATCTCAGTACAAATCAATCTCAATAATGATTTGTAGTTATGCTAGGAATTTTCTACAGATTTCAATTAAATTAATTTCAATTCGAAATCACTCGAACGAATAGCTGAACATTCGAAATTTAGGCTAAGACAAAAGGACACATTAAAGGCAACAGAGCGATAATATCCAAGAAAAGAAGTACAGGAAAAAAACAACAATTCATTTAACTAATTAAATATGCATATAGCTAAAGTGTTTTATTTGTTTTATTCGTTTTGTTTTGTTTTTTTTTTTTTAATTTTGTCTCCGTCTCCTTGATGCTGACAAGGACATTTTGTAGGCGACAATTACAGAAACTTTCGCTGCTACTGTTGGGTTGGGAGAAGAGCTTTGGAATTACTTATTAAAATGGCATTATTTCAAAGTCTCACTGATGTCTTCCACGTCTCTCTGTCCTCTAATTGTATCTCACTCACTCACACACTCGCATTAACGTCGTCTGTCTCTTTCAGCTGCAGAGCGGCAAATGCAAAACAACAATGAAATGCATGCTCAATGCTGGCAAGTGGCACAAAAGGAGGCAACTCGAGGCTGCAACTGGAGTAGGCAGTTGTCAGCAGCAGCAACAACAGCAGCAACAGCGACAGCAGCAACAGCAGCAACAGCAGCAACAACAACATCAACAACAGCAACAGCAACAAGTTGTTGGGGTTTGTGTAGTGGCAGCAAAGCAATTGCTGTTGTTGCTGCTGCTGCTGTTGCCACTGCTGCTGTCAGTTGAGCATGCAAATGCCGCAGCAACAAACAACAAAGCAGCAGCATCAGCAGCAACAACTTCAACGGCAGCAGCAACACAGCCAACGGGCACTGCAAATGTGCCAACAACAGCAGCAACAGCAACAGCCACAACAGCAATTGAAGCTGGCAATGAAGGAGCATCAGCAGCAGCAGCAGCAGGAGCAGGAGCAACATCGTCTGCAGCATTGCCCAACTCCTGGGCAGGAGCCGGAGCTCTCGGCAATCCATTTAAAAATATTGTACGAATCGGCGATGGCAACATCGTCTCGCGGGTAAGTAAGGGGCGTGGCTGGTTGTGGGTTAAGAAGTACTTGCCGCTAAGTATATGTAATTCATCATTAACTGCAATTAGTGACAAGTGCAATTGTTATAATGCGTGCCAAGCAGGCAGACAGAGAGAGAAAGAGCCAAAGAGAGAGAGGATGATAGATAGAGAGGGTGTGCGTGTGTGTGTGTGTGTGTGTGTGGACACTCTCTCGACTTACGCCAAGGATTTTGAGGGCGGGGCAACAGCTAATTGAATTGCGGCCGCTGTTTCACTTAGTTGAATATTAAGTGAACTTAGTTAGCACTTAATGCCTTCGGTTATACTCAGAACCTGCTACTTAATTCCTTAAGTGCAATTTTGAGTTCAACTCCACTCAGCGCAATTCAATTGAAATTCTCAAGTGGCTGCATTCTTAATTCGAGTACCATTCACGGCATTTTAATTCGATTAAACGAATGGCGAACTATGACCACAATGTTTTCGATAATTATATTATGTTTGTTTACTTAAACACAATTTCTATCAACCAAAACAAACGAATAAGCTCGCAAACAGCTGATAGAGAGAGAGAGAGAGAGAGAGAGAGAGAGAGAGCGCGCAGTTGATCGATAGATTAAAAGCTGCTTCACTAATGAATTAATCGATATATCGATGCATCGATTGCTGCGTTCACAACAATAACAGACATGCTAATTAGTATAATTTATTCAACATGCAATGTAATAAAGTTAATTGGATTAATTTCAAGCAAATGACTAAAAGTTTACAATTTCGATTAAAATTGAATCAATTTATCATGAACTTTCTCTCTCTCTCTCACTCTTCGTCTCTTTCTCTTAAAAACTTATGAAAGTTTAGCCAACTTTTAGTTAATAAAACAGATATTTTATTTATGCACGCTCACGCCATGTCGTTAATTAAAAACTCTTAAAAAAAAAAGCATTAAAATAAAAATTTTGAATCAACAAAATAAAAGCCATAATTAAATTTGCGTTAGTTTAAATCTTTTGCTACCATAAATGAAAGAAAAACTTCAGTTTCGAATTTCTCTTTGTTCATGCAAAGTGGAAAGCGAAAGCGAATGCGAAAACGAAAGCGAAACAAAATGCTGACTTAACAATATTGGGGAAACACACAGCTTTTGTTGGTTGGCCACTTTATCAATTTGGCTCAAAAACAATGGCCAAAACAATTTGAAGTCAGCCAAAAATTTGGCGCAAAGTTTGGCGCGCTTAGAACAAAGTGAAGTCAATAACGCAATTTTCCACTCAAACGATAAAAGGGACGACAGTCAAGCAGTCGAGCAGTGGAGACGCGGAAACTGTGGAAAGGAAGGCAAAATCCAAGCCAAACCAAGTTGCACAAGCTGCCTACAGTTTCATCCTCGTCGTTTCAGCTTCAGTTCGGCTACTGGCCATGAATGTATTTAGCCAAAATTTATTTTTAATGCGTTTGTCAACATGTTGGGAGCAGGCACAAGTGATTTGGGTTAGGCTGGCAGTTCTGGCAGTGAGTCGACGGCCAGATAGTCCTTTCAGCCGTATATAAATACCTCTAATGAATAGAGATTTTCTTTTTTTTGCTCCTACTCTCTCACTCTCTCTCAATCCCTCTCTCTCTCTTTGTCTCTTTGTCATTCTTTAGACAGCCATTGAGCAATCGCTGGTAACGATACACGATATTGCGACTGAAAATCTGGGCACACTGTGCATCTCCACATTATATCGACCGCTACAAGTGCCCATCAACTCGGAACGCTTTGAGAGCACCAGACAAAAGGCGGATTTAGCAGCATCGATACTCCAGGAAGTGGGCATCATACGACATGGCGGTGAGTTCCGTTCCGTTACCCAACAAACACACACACACACAAGCACCCTACTATATATATGTATACATATATACATATATATACTTATTATATTAACGCCATACTTGTATAAATATGTCACACTTCAGTCTGCTTCATGGTAATATACATATAAATATTGATATATTGATTTACGCATAGATTCGCCTGTTAATTTCCTTTGTGCGTGATACCAAATACATTTCCGACTTGGGGCCATGTTAATGCCAAGGTTCTACGGTTCACAAGAATTCATTTCATTAATTCATATTAATTGTTAAATACTTAATTTATTCATAAGCATTTTTACAATAAAAACCATATTTTTTACTCTTTAAAAAAAAAAAAATTATAAAATTTCAATCTAGTTTTTCTTTTCGATGAAGACCATTCCACTGTTCCTAAGTAAATAAATTGTCAGGAAATACATATAATTTAATTTCACACTAAACTAAGTTTTTTTGCCTTAGGCATTCATAAATCTTGCCCTAAATAACAACTCTAGCCTTGGGCCCTCAATCAAGGCATGTTTAAGGTTGCCTAAGCTATTGATATGCTTTGAGTACCATATAGACGATGTGTCTCTGTTCCTATCTCTCTCTCATTCTCACTCTCTCTCTCTCTCTCTCTCTCTCTCTCTCTCTCTCTCTCTCTTCGTCTCTCTTCCTCTAAGCATTTCTGTCTGTCACCTTAAAAATTGGCTTAAATTTATTCGATTTGCAAGAAGCTTTCCCTGCCCTTAACCAAATTTATGCCAGATATCAAAATTTCAAGCATCTCATGCCACAGCATCACAGTGTGAGACAAGTGAATGAAAGAGAAGGCTATATGCCATACTGCTAACATGTATATATATATCTATATATATATATATATATCTGCATGTGTATGTGGCTCATCCTGTTGCTTACCGGCTCAATGGGAATAACAATAACAAGAACAACAACAAGAAAAAGAAGAAGAAGAACACGAACAACAACAAATGACAGAAAATTTGCTTTCACTTTATGCGATTTTTGCTGACATGTCGCACCTTTTTAGCGCTAGCTGTATAAAATAACTGGTAGGAGAAGTTGGAGCTACATAAAGCAGCAACACCAGAGGGAGAGGTAGATAAAAGAGAAGGAGCACAAGGGAGTGGGCAAGTGCTGGACGGAACACAGAGGCAACTGGAACGATTCAGCACTCTTCAGTCAGCTGTTTGTTGTTGCTCCTGTTGCTGTTGTTATTATCCTGTGCGAGAACCGAATGAGTGCGATGAGTTCATTGTGCGTCTGTTGTCCTTGACTATGTTAACATACATATACATGACACACTGTGATAGCACTCGCACTTACACTCACAGAAGCACTCATTCTGGGTCTGAATGTGGCTCTTACTTTCATTCTGGCTCTCTGACTCTGGTTTTTACTCTCAAGGCTATGGCCGGGCTTTGAGCTATGGGTTTAGGTTTGAGTTTGAGTTTGGGTTAGGGTTTGTTATTTTTTATTTTGAGTTTGGGTCCTTGTACGGATCCGCGTTCTGGTGCTTGGCATGACAGCGCGTCGCCTGCCTTGGGGTTGACAACGACGCACTTGTGGCGCATCAAACGTCCGGGTACTTACCCTTCGGCTGTTTGGCCACAGTTGTGCTACACTCGCACATATGTAAATATGTACCATATATATAATATATATATGTACATTGTACATCTTTTTTTTTATTATGTTTTTGCTTTTAATTTAAAGTTGTGCTCTGCTGCGCATTGGCCTGTTTCCATCTCAGATTTTGCGCCTGAGCTTAATGTCCCAAGAACATTTGCATGTTAAACAAGCGAAAGGACTCAGCTCTGATTCCTGTTAAATCAGTTAAATATGTTCTTCCTGTGTACAACATGCAGACGTCATGTTGTGGACCTTGTATTGTTGTGTATTATATTAAATGTAAAAAAAAAATTATAAAAAAAAATGTTTTCCTTTTGCCTTGATTTTATTATCATACTTTTCCACTTACTATCGCTGCAGCCATTATTATAGATCAACTATCTGCTTGTTTATGGTTATAATTTGGTGTGGAAGTACTTCCACGCAGAACACTCTATATGTGTGAACAACTGCTGAAGCAATTGAAAATGATTACACATGATGATAAAATGTAAGCTTTTCATTACTATAAGTGCAAAATGAAATTACATACGCGTACTTACGTTTTTCACGGCGAAATCGATTTACTCGTTACTCATTTGATATGGTATAACAATAACAATAATAATAATAATGATAATAATGTTGTATTTCAGATGCCATTCGTATCAATTACAACTTTCGTATACATTAATCTAGTATTATTGCATTTTTCAAAAAGTAACGTGTTTTGATCTACAACAGCTGCCAGCGTTGCCACCTTTTAGCAAGTTCACAAACCATTACGCTTGTTGCTCATTGTTTATGTGCTTTGTTTGTTTTTCTCTTGTTCTTCATTCTCGCTGTTTGTTTACAGAGTTTCACAGTTCAAAAAAGACTGCTAAATGGTTTTATGTAGTGAAAGAAAAATGCAATTGCATTACTGTTCGCGCTGTAATTGCCTTTCGGATGAACCAAATCTGTGTGAAATTTAATTACACGGCAAACGGCAGGAGTAACAGTCATACCAAAGAAACAATGGAAAAAAAGGAACCAAAAAAAAAGAGCACAAAATACCACACCTGCTTAAAATACTGACACAGTCTCACACACACACACACACACACATACAAACACATTAACACATACTGCACAGGGTTGCAACGACAATGTATGGAGCAAGAAGTTGTCTGAATAATTGCCAATTTTACATACACACACCTCCACACACACGCACACATCCATACAGCGTCAGTGTGAGAAGCAAACGCCATTGAAGTGAGCAAAAGTTTTGTGGCAGCGTCCAGCATAAAAAGAAAAGAAAAACAACAAATTGGTTACAATTGTGCAGGTTGCGCATGTTTATTTCTGGCACCTACACAAAAGCACTCGCAAAAGACACACACACACATACACACACGCTTAAACAAATGTATACACACATACGGTAGCAATAAATTGTGAGCCTGGGACCAAAAGATTGATGATGCAAAGGCGAGTGCTAGAAATCGCACGCAGATGATGAATGACAAACGTAACAAATACACCAACACACACACAAACACGACTATAACTATTATTGTATGTATGTGTGTGTGTGTCTGTATGTGTATGTGTGGGCATATTCTAAAGTCGGTGACAGGCCTGCCTAATGTTATATACCCAAAGGCTGTCTGACACTCTCTCTCTCTCACACACACACAAGAACGGAGAAGCTGATGCACAGTCATATACAGCCGTTGCCGCAATGTGTATGTATGCATGTGTGTGTGTGTGTGTGAATGTATGGCAAATGTTTAAACTTGTGGCAACACTTTGACGCAACTTGTGGCAAAAAGAACTTTCACTGTGTGTTTATGTGACGACTTGGCCTTTCTTATTCTTATTTCCCCATTTTACCATTTCTTCGAAACAACAACACTTCCATTGCGTATTTCTGTTGCCATTCGCGTAAACTTGCCACGTTTTGTTGCCTGCCTCAACAGCTCCCAACTGGCGCCTTAATGTGTATGTATATTTATTTGTTTTATGCCAACCTAAGCAAAAAAAAAAAAGAACAACTCTAAAGTAAAGTAAAACCTTATACATACTAATCCAAATAATATAAAAAACAAAACAGCTAAGCCAACGAAGAATTCAAGAATGTTCAAGATCCAGGAAAATGTTATCCTAAAAAATTGATCGAATAGTTGAAATAGATCACTAACAAAAGAATGAAATTATATAGTTGGGCATTTACATTTGAATTGAGCGCCCAAATCAGAGCTGCCAATTGCATTAAAACAGCGCTAGTACTAGTATTACAAACCCGTTGTTCAACACTGTTAACTGATCATAGAATTGGAATAGAGAGAGAAAACAAGAGAACAAGCGAGGATAGTGTTTCCATACATTAATAAATTGCAGTGCTTCTACAAAAAGAAATAAATTAAATTAAACCACCGATAACATATATGTATTATTCCGTAAGTTATTCTTATGTTGAATCAATTAAAATGTATGAACTTTTAAAGATTTAGCAACCAGTATGTCCTCAAAATGTTATTGTGTTGACATAAGTAGCAAAAATGTAATACGTCATGCTTTAAATGAGAAATGTGGGAATAATACCCAGTGCAGAAACGAACCGCCTACACACAGAAACTTCCACGGAAGTTGTGCTAATCGAATTTAAATAAGTTTACTTTGCAAACAGTTGTTGCTGTTGTTTCCCTGGTCGTTTTCGCTTGTAACAACTCAAACAGAAATGTGCCTGCCCTGGTAAAAAAAAAAACCAGTGTAGTAAAAGACACAGAAAAAAATTTTAACTTTTGACAGTTACCACACTTTGCCTCTCACACTGTTCGTGGTCTGCTACGGTAGAGCCAGGCAGAAGCTGTGCACCCGCCGCGCATATTAATCATTGTTGGCAATGGTTTTTTTTTTCTTGTTCTCCCAAGGCTAAAAACAGTTGCAGCTTGTATAATGTCCATGTTCTACAGTGAAAGAAAATGGCAAACTATTTCAAGGTGACATCACGGCAATGGCAGCTAAATCTAAATCTAAAAGAAATCGTACAGCAAATTTTAATGTGTGCAATTAAGCAACAGAAATTGCATATTTCTATATACTTCATTTATTTTCTAACAATTCGTTTTTTATTTTACTAAACAAAAATTTGCAAAATTTGCATAGAAATTGTTGCAGTGTTGTTGCTCTTATTGGGCGGTAAAATATTTATTTTTTCAATTCACTAGTATTTGTTGCATTTAAATCGATCACGGAGTGTTATCGATAGACCATTGCTAAAAGTGATGGAATGACACTGTCAATTTGTGAATGTGCTGGATAACCGCAAATGCTTTATATTCAATTACAACGGTAAAGCGAAAAGGAAGAGAAAAAAACTGAATGGCGACCATTGTTAAACGTATAAAAAAACGCGTGTTGATTTAACATGACAAAAAAAATGTTAATTTACAAATTGAAATTCAATTAGATATAAAAGTGGGTGCATTAATATGATCGAAGTGCAGCAGTTAAATCGAATTGGACATTGTTTATGTAGCGACAAAGAATTGAAAGCGTTGTTAATTGCATTTGAATGCATTCGTTATCGAATTGTTGCGCTTATCATCTCAGCATAAAGTAATTAAAATGCAAAACATTTAATGGACTGCAATAACCAATTAAATGCTCTAAGTGAATTTGTAATAAGTCTCCCACTGTCACACCTCGTCTCGATTCCTTTACAGCTTCGACATTCGCCATTTCATTTCCGCATTTCCGAACTACTCTACTACTACATGGGCATACTTTAAATAATTTTACCTTTTTTTTTATTATTATTTTTTAGCTGTGCGCTGACCTAGATTTGCAAACATATTTTTATACACTGCACGACAAATGTGTGTGTGTGTGTGTGCTTGTGTTTTTTATATAATATGTATTAATACCTTTTCACAGGACTCTCGGATGCGCTGGCGAAGGGCTTGCTCACTGATGAATACATAAATGGTGCACGCATTTTGGCTTTGAATCTAACGAACGGTGCGGTGCAGTCGTACGTCTGGTGGGTGAAGAGCGGCCAGGAGAAGGCGGTGGGCGAGACGCAACGCTATGAGGAAGAAGGCTTGCAAATTGGCAAAAAGCCAGCGCATAGTTATCCCTGGTAAAATTGCTTTTTCCGTAACCAGAGTGTTGCACTTAATATACATTTGCACCGTTGACTCTCTACTCTCTCTCTCTCTCTCTCTCTCTCTCTCTACTTCTCTACTTCTCTACTTCTCTGTACTCCCACAACAGGTTCGACGATGAGAGCAGCAGTCCGACATTGCGCTCACCAAAGTTTGCGCCTAGCCCACCGAATAATTATTACAAGGGCTGGTGGACCTATCCATATTTCTCATGCGCCCTGAGCAAGTGGCTCGTCTCGTATAGCATTGCCATACCGCCCAGCGGCAGGCATGGCCTCAGAGGCTTCATTAGCGTAGACATCGATGTGACGTCGCTGCGTGTCAACCAATGCGATGCGACACCGTATCGCTTCAGTAGTCAGCAGCAATTGCTGCACCAGAGGCAACGGCAGCCATCGCGCCGTTCGACATCATCTGTGGCCAGCTACGATCTGGACACCATAAATGATTTGCAAGCGTTTCATAGTTCGCACAAATGTCATCGTGCCTCCATGGTGGTAAGTGGCATATGGAGCTGCAACTGCAGCATTCCATTTCATTAACTGAATGTAGCTCATGGTAATTTGGTTCATTTCAGTGCGACTATCGTCAGCCCAGTGCAGAAGCGCCGACAATAAGCAGTGGTAAAATATTGGCGGGCATATCGAGCAGCAGTTGGTCACGCGGTGCGTATCAGTGCCTGTGCAAGCGCGGCTTTTATTCGTTGCGCCATCCGGATGGCTTTAATGGCACCATCATGGAAATAGCCTGGCAGGAGCATCAGGACAATATAAGCAATTACTATACGGATGTATTCAAGTGTTTGCCTTGCGCTCCCGGCTGTGACACCTGCACTGGCCCAGAGCCTTGCTTGGCCAACTACCACTGGCCCTTCAGGTTGGTGACTAATCCCAGAACATACAAACACCTGCTTACCAAATTTACTACTGCAGAATATCCCTGCTGACAATTTCGATTGGCTGCGCGTGCGGTACCTTTGTGCTTGCGGGCTATTTGTTCCGGCATCGTCGCGTCAAGGTCTTCAAGGTGGCCAGTCCCATATTTCTGATGATCACGCTCATTGGCTGTGCCATTATGTATCTGGAAGTGAGTACCACATAGCTACAAGCTACAAGCTACACTCTGCAACAACCAAATCCAAATGAATCTCTAATGGCATTTCTTTCCATCAACACTCGGCCCCCACTCTCCTGCAGCCAGGAGTCAGTATAGCCTACTTAACCCATTAAACGCTGTGGTACACATAAAAAGCATTTACGTATGCAATGCGTAGACAATGGCAACAGTCTGCTAATGTGGCAAAAAGGTCTTGTGGTCTCATACACAATTGACCCACATGAGTATACAGTTGCTGGCCCCACCCCCCTCCCCACCACGTCACGCCCGCCCTGTGCTCTGTTGCCACCTGTTTACAGCTGCGGTGCGGCAGCCACAACATAAAACTCCTTTTTATGAGTTTTTAAATGCGGCTTTTAGGCACCACTACTCACTGCTTGTGCCTGTTGTGTGGTTCCAGAGCCATTGTTATACGCTACAGTTTGTTAGCTTACTTTCGGTCTCTAATGGACATGGAATTCAGCTCCAATGTAGTTCGTAAAGTTTATTTTAAAGAACCTGGAGTGTGCTTTAAAGTATGGCGGTTGTGGCCAATGAAATGCAAACATAAAACTTAAATTTGATTAATAAGAACTAACTATAATTATTGCCAGATTGATAAACTACGGTATGTACAACGGTATCATATTATTACCATCGTATATATATAAATTCGTTGATTTCTTAGCTGCTTAAAGGGTATATAAAATCCGGCATGGATTCAGTAGAAGTTCTTGGATTGTTTACAATTATGTTGGCAACATAAGCCAAGCGACAAAGCCCCATTGGACACATAAAAGCCGTGACAACAATGGCCAACTTAGAAGCAATAACAAACAAACAACAAGAACAACATCAACAACAAAAACAACAACGACAACAAATGGGTTAAGAGCTGCGTTTTGTGGGTTATGTTAGCTTGTGAGAGCTTCAAACGTAACATAAAACTAATACTAAACCTAACTGATTTTCTAATCACAGTTTATCTGTGACAAAATAAAATAAAATAAAATAAAACAGCATGGATGGCGATACACCACGTATGCAGCGGGTACAACCGGAAACTGAAGCAATCGAAGATGAAGAGGCTCTTCTGGAGGCACTTCGGGAATCAGCCAAAATTCCGGACATTGACGCCAATCAAAGGCAAACCGCCCGTGAAAGGCGTCGGAATCACCGGCGCGAACTCTTCGCTCTTGACAAGCCACAGCCAATGCCAACCAAGATCGATCCACAGGCTCCATGCAGACCCGAAGCGCCTGAAAAATATGAACAGCAACCGGTTGCACAAAATGTGCCGAATTCCAGAATGAAGAGAGATGAAGATCAAGAAGTATACCTAAACACAAGAACACATAAGATCGTACAAATCGGTGTCCAGAAACGTAAACCTTTAATCCGCAACGGGGTTGATGAAGTATCATACGGAAGCGTGCTCAAGAACACCACGCTTGTCTGGGCAAAGGAATCTTCATCAGAAACGGAATTTGCAAAGCGGCAAAGTGCGCAGCAGCATCAAAAATTTAGTCGCATTGAGGCGGCGTCCACACCCAAACATGTTGAGAAACCAGAGCACTTAGTGCACAGCACTCAAACTTCATTGGCGGAGGCTGCATCGGTGTCCACCAACACGCTTGACGTACAGCAGCTGAATCAGATTGTAAAGGTGGCCACACCTTCGATCAATATACTGTCCGTGCCCTATCGCAAAACACTGAGCTCGATGCTTTTGCCGTTGCCCACGGAAGATGTGCTGACACCGAAATCCCCGGAAGAGCAAACGGCGGCGAAGGTTTTCAAGAATTTACCAACGTTTGGAATATCTAGAAGCTCGAAAATTAATGTATTGACGTCTGCTCCGAATGGTGTACCTGAGACATTGGATATTGACACTGGCAGTGCCAGCAGCGTGGCAACATCCAGAAAAAGTGGATCATCCAGCAATCCGCCATTATTCATTTCAAGCCAGACAAAGTTGCATCAATTACTTTCATGCGGGACATTAATAGTCATACCTACATCTGATTTCTCCGATCCCGAAGCAGACGTTTCTGAACTATCTGAAGATCGTTCCACTTCTAGTGCACCTGGACGCATTGAAAATCCTGACACCCCTAATCCACCTGGACCCATTGAACATAGTGCAGCAACTAGTGCACCTAGATCCACTGAAGCAAATGTTGCATCTAATGTAGCTGCAGAAGCTCTGGCAGAAGTTGCAGCTGCATTTTCTGCAGCAGCCTTAGCACCCATACAAGGAACTAGATATGGTCGCTCTTCTAATGTTCCCTATGAAACAATACTTATAGAAAAAGACGACCCGACAACACAAAAGGAAGCTGAAGTCAAGAATAAAGCAAAGGACTCACTATCAGAGCAACAAGACTTGAGCACGACGCAGTTAACCATTCACGGTTACAAGTCATTAAACACCGACATTACGACGCACTGCCACGATCAGGTACCGACCTTTGAAGTTGATAAGGCGGCAAGGCGCAAATTGATAATTGCATGCATACTGTGCGTTTTCTTTATGATCTGTGAGGTGGTGGGCGGAGTGCTATCGAAGAGTCTGGCCATTGCCTCAGACGCCGCACACTTGCTAACGGATCTGGCGGGGTTTCTCATATCCCTCTTTGCCCTCTACATGGGGGCACGTCCGTCGACGTCGCGCATGAACTATGGCTGGCATCGAGCAGAAGTAATTGGTGCCATGATGTCCGTATTTTTCATCTGGATTATAACCGGCATACTCGTCTATGTGGCGGTACTGCGCATAATTAACAACACTCATGATGTGGATGCCAAGATAATGCTGATAACTTCAGCAATAGGGATATTGGTAAATATCATTATGGCAATCCAGTTGGGACATGGCCATGGACATGGACATGGACATGGACATAGCCATGGTCAGGCTCATCAGCACGCCTCTGAACATGAACATAAAAGTATGAAAATGAAAATGCGTAATATTAAAGATCTATTCGTTGGACTGTTCAAGAGCAGACCGAATCAACAATCTCAGACGACCATCGTCTCCGAGTTGAAGACAGCAGTTGATGTACCCGCCTCTGTTCATGAACATCATCAAGAGAACATAAATATTAGAGCAGCCTTCATTCACGTGGTCGGTGATATAATACAGAGTGTTGGGGTCTTTGCCGCTGCCATTGTGATATTTTTCCGACCGGATTGGGCTATTGTTGACTCAATATGCACATTTCTATTCTCAATTCTTGTTGTGCTGATCACTCTTCGCATCTTGAAAGACGTTCTAATGGTTCTCATGGAGGCCGCGCCCACATATATGGACTATGCTGAAGTGCAGAAGCTATTCCTAAGCATTAAAGGCGTTGAACATGTTCACAATTTACGGATTTGGGCATTGAGCATCGATAAAATTGCGCTCTCTGCACATCTGGCCATATCTCCGTGCGTTGATCCTCGCGACATACTAGAGCAGGCGAAAAGTTTGATTCATACACGATATCATCTCTTTGAGACAACCATACAGATTGAGGAATACAAACCGCTTATGGAAGACTGCGATAGATGCGATTTGCCAAATGATATGCAAAAAAAACTGAAAAAAACCAAAAGCGACCAACAGATGGATTTGAGGGATTCGTCGAGCACGATTCAAGATATTATAAACGAAAATACTCCAATATATCTGTCCAGAAGCCACTCGGATTCTGTTCGATCAAATTCAACTGATGCAAATAAAACAAAACCAAACCAATTTGGCAAAACAATGTAAATGACTTTGTGCAAAATATGTGTTCAAATTTTCGGCTCATTCAACATTTCGGTGTTTAATAATATTTTCAATCAAATAATACAAGTGTCGCTTTTGTATAATAAAGTTCCAGGTTTATACCGTTTTTTAGAAACAAATCATTTAAAATTATTATTATTATTATTTTTGTAGAATAAATGCGCGTTTATAGGATTAAAGATATATATATATATATATACATACATATATATTTCATTCGTACAGCAGAGGAAGCAGAATAATTGCGCCCTATTATGAGCGAAACCATAGCTATTTGTTTTCCACATTTTCCATTAAGTGCGCCCGCTGTGCTCGGAGCAGCTTTCAAGGGCCGTGACCTTAGCTAACTGTCAATTGCTTTTTGGCATGTCCGCTGTCAACTTAACGGCACTTTAAGTGTCTCTTCCTGTTGCCCAACCGCCCAAGCGACCGCCGAACCGACCAACCGCCCACCCGCCTGCTGACTATGTGGGCGATTTGGTCGTTTTGGTTATGCACACACTTGAATCACATTCTGGAGATGGAGAGTGTCAGGTTGCTTTAATGCCACTTAAACATACAAAACGAATGTGTGATATATAGTAAATCGTGTCTATTCACATATTTTTACAGATGGTAGCCATTTTTCCGTATCTGGACACCAGCTGGTGCATTGCCACCAAATGGACCCGCCACATGGGCTTCTGCATCACCTACACGTCGCTTCTGATGAAGACCTGGCGGTAAGAATTGTTTTCCCTTGATTTTTCATCTTACCACATTCACTTTTCATTAATTCTGTTTTCCATTTTAACATTCCTGCAGAGTTTCTTTGACTTATCGTGTGAAATCGGCACATAAAATCAAACTCAATGATCAGCAGCTGCTGCAGTGGATGGTTCCCATATTGCTCGTAATGCTCATCTATCTGGGAACTTGGACAATATCAGCCACACCGTATGCTGAAGTGGTGCGTATATACTCTTAATAAAAAACCTCAACTATTATTAATGAGAAACTCAAATTTGTTGCAGATCTACGATTAGAATCACCTGAAGTTCATGCAGTGCTCGTACAACTGGTGGGATCACAGCCTGGCTATTGGAGAGGTTCTGTTCCTTGCCTGGGGCATACGCGTCTGCTACAATGTGCGCAATGCGGAGAGCCTCTACAATGAGGCACGTCTGATCTCCTATGCCATCTATAACATAGCCATTGTGAACATTGCCATGGTGGCATTCCAGTAAGTTTAACCGCACGCATACAGAGAAAGAAAGAGAGAAGCACACACACACACACACACACACACACACGTACGTTTATACACTTGTAGAAATGGAATTGAATTATAACAGTTGTCACACACAATTTTATTGCGTCGGGTTAATCCCAGAAACTTTGCGGCACATCGTGTCCATTAGAGGTGTACGCGCCGGCCACGCCCACTGCCGTCAGAGTGCCTTAATGCTGGTTCTACTCTTCTCGGCTCTGTTTTAATTAAATTCCTTGTGCTTGGCATGAGCGTTTGCCATGTAATCCTTTTTGTTGCCACATCAGAGCGAACTGAAGGCCTTGCCTGTTCGTATCTACGGATTTTGGCTTGTCCGTTTGTCTGTTTGTGTGTCCGTGTGTCTGTCTGCCAGTCTATCAGTCTTGCCATCTGTTCATCCATTCATCTGTCTGTTGATTCCGCTGTTTGTTGCTTCCGCATTTTGTTTGCATAGACGTGCCGCAGAATTGTTGGTTAAGTTGCCGTTGCCGCTGCCGTTGCCGTTGGTCTTAGCTGGAATTCCTTTCCTGTTTGTCCTACTGTTGCCCGCTCTACGAAATTGAAAAATCCTTTCAAGTGTTTTGATAATTAATGCAATTTGCTCTTAAAACTTGTTTCTGAAACAACTCGCAAAACAACTTGAACAACTT
Source organism: Sphaerogastrella javana (assembly GCA_037040025.1). Taxonomy (NCBI): domain Eukaryota; kingdom Metazoa; phylum Arthropoda; class Insecta; order Diptera; family Drosophilidae; genus Sphaerogastrella; species Sphaerogastrella javana. The sequence goes on from JBANCZ010000387.1 coordinate 32,769, forward strand.
GTTGCTCTACATCAATTGATTTAGGCTCATTCCGACTGTTCCAGGTCACGTAGTTTAGAGGGTCATCGAAAGTCGATTGTCGCTTGTTGTTTTTACTCTTTAAAGTTTTAAGATATCATAAACTTGAAGTAGATAAAACAGAACATATATAGAGTATCTACAATAACTTCTTATAAAATGAAAAACAGAAATAGTTTAATAGCTCGTTAGCTTAGGCTAAGCTACTTAAAGTAGTGTCTCCTATTCGTAATATATTCATTCCATTCATTCATTCATTGTTTAATTTAAATTCGTTTCATTTTATTTAATACAATCGTGAATCTACTTAATCAGACTACCACTAACCCGCATCCTCTAACCAATTACTCTTTGTGCTTTTACTCCTCAGCGTAATGCTGTTCCCGCATGCTGGACCCGATTACAAGTACATGCTGGGCTTTGTGCGCACCCAATTGTCCACGTCGACGACAATTGCCTTGGTCTTTGGGCCAAAGATCGCGCGTGTGTTTAAGGGTCAGGGCGATAAATGGGATCAGAAGGCCAAGGTGCGAAGCATAACGGCGTCGTTCTCATTGAACGGCGTCGGTTTGGTGCCGGAAGATTCGCCCGATTTGTATCAGGAGAACGAGGAGCTGAAGGTAAGCAGAGAACCTACTATTTGTGTTTATAACTGTGTATATACCTTAGTGTCTAACTGTCTTTGTGTCTACCAACTGTCTAATCTATCCTTCGGTGTATCTTATGATTTCCCCGTAATTAAGTTACATTATGTTTTGCAGGAGCAAATCCAAAAGCTGGCCCATCAGATCGAGTTCATGAAGACTGTGCACATGCAGATGAACAATCGGCACCTAAAACCGAAGCCGGGAGGTTACTTTACCATCACCTCGACCTCATTTCAGGCGCCGTACACCAAGAGCACAGTTTCAACGGCCCAAACGCAAACGGGCAAGGATGAAGCCAGCGGGTAAGTGTTAATCAATGATCAATTAATGATTAATAATTAATGTTATCACATTAACAATTCCGCAGCAATGCAACGCCCTCGAAATGCAAATCGCCCAAGGGCAAAGTCTGACGCGATCAACGAAGTGTTAAAGATTGCTCAATAGATGTTGTTGATAAGCACGGAGAGAAGATCGTAAACGATTCTATTGATTTTAGTTTCAACCAGAAAACAGCAGAGCAGCAGGATGAAGAGTCACAAAAGCGTGAATCGGAGCAGGAGCAGGAGCAGCTTTATTTCGAGCACGGTGATGCTGATTTATTGCGACAATTTCGCCTGGTGTTTGCATCCATGCTAGAGGACAGCTTGCAGTTATACAATCAGCTAAATGAGCAGCTGGATGATGATGAACAGGAGCAAAGTTCAAATTCAGATGAGCATGTGCATCACATACGCATACAGCGCACTGTGGCCGAGCTCAATGAATTGGCGAACAGCAGCGATGAGGATACGCTCATCACACAGCTTCATTCGATTTCACCATTGTCAATGCCTTTGCAAGAGGAGGTGGAAGAGATGCCGCTTCAAGAGGAAGTCGAAGAGATGGCACTGCCCCCAGCTACGCCCAGTAACAGTTCAATATCCTCGACATCGAGCAGCTCTCTGTACGCCATACACACGCCATCGCCGGCACAACGACCACGCCTTGCGTCCCCGCTATCCATGCTGAATGGGCCGCAGACCATAACTGAGCTGGTGCAACTGCATGCACCGCCATTGCACAACAGCATCGGCAGCAGCAACAACAACATCAACAATAACATCACGCCGGATGCTATGGAGTTTGAGCTGAACAGCAGCAGTCAGAATAATAACAATACCTCATGCTCCATATCCTCGACGCTGACGGATAGCAAAACTGTGGATGGACGGCCGCCCATCGTGGTCTAGTTTGATGGATTGTTTTCGTTTCGTTTGTGCTTCTGCTTCACTGGTGATTCCATTCGTTTACACTGTAATAAGAACAACTAAAACAGAAGAAGTACAAGAGTAGAAGAACCGCAAGAATAACAGCAACTACAACAACAACAACAAGAACAACAACAGTAAATCGCTTAATGTTTAAAACTAGTCTTAAAATAATGTTTGTGTGTATGTGTCCCTGTCTGTATGTCTGTCGAGTAAGTTTTCGTGTTGAGTTCTCTGCCAGCGTTTATGCGCAGCAAAGACTCATGAAAATGTTAAGGAAAAACAACCCCAACGATACGATAGATGTTCATAGATTATGTAAGAAATTGCTTTATCTTCTGTTCGAAGTTCAACTAAATGTATGTTTCCCTAGATGTGTGTCGTACGAACAACCATCCTATACTTCATTTATCAGTTATTTAGCTTCTTAGACATACATACAACCAGTTCATGTACATTTTGTGTTTCGGAATCATTCCATTCATTCAAGCCAGTATAAAAGCATAAACATTGAGCAAATTTTTTTCACTTCGTTCGGATTGCATAAAATAAGATGGATTGATGATGGTTTGAACAACTGGCCAATTGGCCAATTAGTCAATTAATCAATTAGCCAATTGGTCAGCGGTATCAGTTCTAACTTGTAGCATATAGCATGAATCATAGAGGGCCTAAGCCATATAATTTTCTTGTTTTTCTCTCTCTCTCTCTATCTATCTATCTCTATTTCTCATGCACCTAGCAATGATAATTTCGTATTTAAAATGCACTCTCAATCTCAATCACAACAACAAAAACAAACTACAATAATTTGCTTATCGATTATTGATGGTAGTATTGGATTTAAACAAAATTTGATGAATTTTAAATACTCTCTACTTGAATGCATAATACTTAAGGATAGCAAAAAGTCGATTTTAGTGTAATTGATAAATGACATAATGGAATAAAAAGGCAACCAAAATAATGGCAAACAATTTTCGAATTTTAGCGTACAATTTTTAAGCAAATAAAAAAAAAAAATAATAAATAAATCAATAAAAAAAAATAATTGTTAACAGACGCGCAATTCTTCAGAGACATTATACGTATAATAAAAATAAAAGAAATAGTTGGGCATTGCGTAATAATAATGATGAAACTTACATGAAAAATTATACAACTAATTAACAGTTAAGTTAATGTTTAAAGTAAAATTTAACGTATACATATTGAAGATGAAATCAAAATGAATAAATAAATAAATGTTAAAAATACAAACATAATAATTCAAACAAACCAAACATCTACTTTATTTGAAACTTTATTGTTTTAAATGCGGATTGGCAGCAATTGCTATACGTCATTAATTAATTAATTAAATTATTATTTTCACAACAAATTTTATTGGCGCTGGTGAAAAGATTGAAACTGTGAGCCAGGCTTTGCTTTCGCTAGGGTCTAAAAACTTTGAATTCTGCTCTGAACACAAACTTTTCTTGTCAAACATTCAATAGGTTTTTTTTTCATGTATTTAAGAATTCCTATTTTATTTAATTGACTTTCATTTGTTACCTGTTTTATATCCAAATTGAAAACGAAAAGCCCATATGCCGCCCCGTCCAGGTTGTATCCGTCCCCGTAAGGACAGTCTGACGGAGTTGATTACTGTGCCAAAAATACTCGATGAGAGCTTCGCCTGTATGAGCCGCATGGCACACGGCATATGCCAGACTCTGCTGCGTCCCAAGGATCGCATCATTTGTAGTGCCACCCTGGCCGAACTGACCAATTTCAACAAATCGGATTCCATTGAGGTCAAGCAAAATGTGCGCAAATTTATGAGATTCTATTTGAAGGTGTTGCGCTGGACACAGCTTCATCAGCCTACCACAGTGTATGAGCGCTGGGTAAGTATCATGGTCGGATGCGATCATGTGATCCCAGTGGATAATGCAATATGTTCTGCAGTATGGCAATGCTTGTATCCAAGGCAATGATGAAATGCTTGAGAATCAGGACGAAAAGCATATTTGGCTGGACTATGGTCGCTCCTACGTGGCTATGAAACACTTTGACGATGGCTCCAGCATTATTTACTCGGCTATATGCGACGATCCAACGAACGGCTGGGCAGACGGTGGTATTAAGAAGCTTGTTGAACAAGCAGATGAGTAATGATATCCAAAGCTTGGTATAAATAAATGAATTGACATTTGTGATCTAGATAATCATTAAAGAAATGATATTGACTATTGTCTATATATTTCGATATGTGTAAAATGCACAAGACACTGCGAGATTCGGTGTATAATCATTTAGCTTAAATATTAAATACAAATTTTTGTGGACGGAATGTGTAGAGGATGGGAATGTTTTCGTTAAGACTTAAAGCTGGTTTCGTTTGAGCTTCCGACAGCTGTGTGACGCTACATAAGAGGCACTTTTTCATTGATCTGTGTTCGATCCAACTATTTGTAAATGTTGCCATGGCTGTCATCAATATTTGATCTCTTGGAGGGTCTAACTACGCATAAATGTTGCTGTGGCTGCCATTAATATGAAGCCAATCAGCAACTGCAGCGATTTGTGCATTGACAGCAGATTGGCGCCGTTGCAGCTATCGCTGGAACAGTAGCACTCCTCCCAGTAGACACCGTTCTCGTAAACGCCCCAGTTGCAGGCGCCCGTCACGCCCGTATCCGAAACAGATGCACAACGCCGAATCACTTGACGCCAGCGTCCATCCCCTAGAAGTAACGAATAGAATAAGTTCATTTTTCTAAAATGTGTAGTTTCTACTACGCACAGATGAAGCCTCGAGGTCCCTGCTGTACGACTTTCATGCAAAAGGTGCCAGGCATATGCGATTCGTCGCTGTTGCACTCAATGGATATGTGCTCGGTGCGATTGAAGCTCTTGTAGGCACCACAACTGTCGTGACCCTTGCGATCTTGATCCGAGGAACATTGATAGCATCGAATGGCCATGCTGCCTGTCAATAAAATGAGCAACAAGCACAATTACAATTTGTAAACAGTTGGCATTAGCCACACCCAACCACTCAATTACTCATAGTTGCCTAGCTGCAGCAAATAGACGCTGCCAATATAATTGCTTACCACACACGGTCAGGGTTAACATCAAAAAGGCACAACGTGTTACATTCAACATATTGGGGGCTTATATATTTATTTGTACACTTTAAAGCTAAAAACAAAACGCGTTAAAACAAAAACAAGATGCCCTTTTGCAAGTGTGGCCGTACTGCAGTTCTTTGGTATTTTTGACACATGGTGGCGGCTGGTCGATTAGTTATCGATGCCAAGAGGTGATACACAGTGTTGGTGAGCGACACACTAATGCAAACTTAACAGCGCTGGTAACACCTATTCGCCAAATAAATTTGAAACAGGATCTTTCACATTTACAGCGAAATTAGTTAGAAACAAATCGCAAATTCTCGCGCAATTAACTTGAACTTTTTTACCTTTTTATTATGAATAATCAAATGGTATGTTGGAACTAATATATTTTGTGTTTTATTGGTTTCTCATACACATTTCATACAACGTTTCGATATGTAACTATTTTGTAG
>JBANCZ010000388.1:0-38170 GCA_037040025.1 Sphaerogastrella javana
AAACAACAATTCTAGTAGACATAACAAGTATCTATTTCTTCTGACACGCTCTTAACTTCCGCGTATTGTTTTTTTTCGACTAGGTTCCTATACTTTTTTTTATACATTTTTTGGGCATTATGAATATGGCCTATTGTCGATTGAGAGATTCGGTTTATCATCAAACACAAGAAGAACAAAAAAACAACAATAGCAACAGCTGAGCGCAAAGAGAACAGAGAACAGAGCACATTCAATTTACCGGCATATTTCAGTTTAGTTCTACCTTTGCGCTCTCATTCACACACAGAAAGCTTTGCAGAAAAGCTCGCTCTCTCTCTCCGAGCGTGCAGACAGCGAGAGAGGGAGCAACTAGTATACGAGCGCTGTATTAGCTGTATGCGGCGCTTCGTCTACATCAATCAGTTCCGAATGCGACGTGGTTGTATAACGTACGAATAGTTTTCAACGCGTTCGCTTCGCGCATTTTTCACATATTTTGAAAAAGAAGTGTTTTGCGTGTGTTTCGTGTGTATGTGCGCCGCGTGTTTATCTGTGCGTGTGTATGTGTGTGTGTGTTAGTCTTGTTGTGCCGCGAACAAAGGCAAAAATATCTACTAAAAGGTTGCCCTTTAGTGAAATTTGCGAATTCACTATGTAAGCGTAACAATTAAGCGCAAAGAGAATTCAACAAAAAATTTTACAAAAATTTAAACAAAATAAAACCAAAAAAAAAATACTTAACAAAATAGAAATAAAAGTTCTAAAATGTTTTGAGAGGGCCGGACTAAGACACGCATACGCCGCGTTGTCACATACCATATAGAAAGTGCGATTGTATCTGTGTCGCTTTGCTTTTTGCCCACTGTGCTGTGCCTGAATTGAATACAAAAAAATTCAAGCATGTGGCCTGCTTTTATTTGTTTAATAGAAATTTAAATTTTGTTGGTCTTGTATTCTATTTATTTTATTGTTGTTGTTGCTATTGCTGTTTCACTTTTTGTCGCCCTCCTACGTATTCACAATTCGGCAATAAAACATGAAGTCACCGCTGTAAGAGAATAGCAGAACAAAAGGAATAGCATGAATAATACTAATAGCATTGAATTGAAGTGTGAATAAGTGCTAGCAAACATCTAGAAAGAAATCTCAAAAAACGCATGCAATATTCACATAGCCTTGAATATGTCGCAAGAATCCCATATGTTAGAAGAAATATATTTTTTATGTAGTATTTTTTTGGGTGTTAATGAATGCCGACAACAATAAAACAACGAACCAGAGAACAAAGTGAAATGTAGAAAAAAAAAACCCAAAAATAATATATATATATAAATGATTTCAGTTAGAGTTGCATGAGTCAAAAAAAAAAAATAATAATAATAATAATAGTAATAATAAAGCTTCAATTATAGGGAAAATGCTACGCTCGGACTTTAGGTCCATTAAGCTGAACATTTTGACAGACCAACTGACCTATACACACACACACACACGGGGTGTTGGTATGTGTGAGAGAGAGATGACAACTGTCAGCCTATCAATGGGTGCGATCAGCTGTCAAGGCAGAGACTAGAACTATCTAATCTAATGTGATGAGGGAGGGAAGGAGAAAGAAAGAGAGAATTAATATGAGTCGCTGATTAAATACATTCTAATACTTAAGCATTATGTGCTGTCATTGTCTCTATTTATTTGTTTGTTGTCTTTGCGGCTTTACTCATGTCATTGCGCTTTCACACACACACACACACACACACACACACACATGCACATACACATATATGTGACTTTTCTATTACGTTTTTTCAGCCTGTTTACTCTGTTTCCTATGTTTCCTTCTGCATGTAGTTGTGGTGCAACTGCTGCTGTTTTATCGATTAAACTCGGCAAACATTTTGGCCGCCGCCTTTAGTACACATACATAAATGTATATTTATAGGCATAAGTTCTATAAATTAGAGAGAGATATATACAGAAAAAAGATAGGAATTATTTCAGGAAAAGCGAAAACGTCAGGCAAATGAAAGCGAACGCCCTAACGCCGCCGCCGCCAGCTTCTCCCTGCATTTGCCTATTTTTGTGTGGCATGCTGCATCTTGCGGCACATTGCAGCTGAAAAAAAAGCTCTCTATTCTGCTGTGCTTTAGCTAGCCGGCGCCTGCTGCCTTGAGTCATCTGCTATACCATTTAAAAGCGTGTCAAGCGCAACTCATTCAAAGATACAGGAGCGTAGTCGAGGGCACGTTCTGTGCGCCCAACAATGTGTTACGCTTTGCATACTGCATTAAAAACACTTCAATTACATTTTAATTGTTATTATTTCTGTTTCTTGTTTTTGTTATTGTTTTTATGTGTTCGCTCGGCAAACTTGTTTTCATATTTATATATATATATATATTATTGAAATTTACTGATGACATCATCATTATATGTGCTCATTTTTGTGTTTTTTTCTGTGTTATTTTTAATTTTGTCTAATTATAATTTATTTATTGCTTTTACGACTAACTCTAGGGCAACCTTCAACAACAGATTTATTTTTATTTTTATTTTTATTTTTGAATAATAGGTGCAGTTATACACATTTGAAGGTCTTTATGGAGAACAGCTTACCGTTTCATTAATGCAGTTTACGTAATACCTATGACGCTATAAGTACTATTACTTTTCAAAATTTTGCTTATTCATTTAGAGTTTGAGAAGCTTTAAAAATAAATTCCATAAAATTATCATGTACGAATATACAGGATTGCATTAAGGAAACGATTAAATTTTATGCATATAATTAAAAAATTAATTTTAAAAATAATTACCTATTAGATTAACTATCGTAAACTGCTGATGACGAACTAGAAAATTATTTTTCCTTCAAGTGTAGAATGAGTTTTCGTAATAAAACATGTAGACTCCATAAAGAAAGAGCACCATTAACAACTCGATGAAAACGAACAGATAAATATCTGTTGTTTGAGTTGTGAGACGGGGTCGCATCAGACCAAAGTAACAGGCCATATGTTCTCGACGATATATGCATATAGATACTCATTCGTAATTGAATCAGTGCCCTCTCCCGCTCCTGAGTTATAAAGATAACATTTAATTGCATATGGGGTCTGTGTGTGTATCGTTTACGCTTTCTGTTTGCCGGGTAATCAAGCATCTCGAACTTGAATAACTTGAAAGAACCGAGAATATGGAGTACTTTATAGACTTTGTTGTATCGTAAACAGTTGATTTATATCGTAAGGCATTTGCAATTCGTATATAGCACGTTGTTTTCTACTTTTCATACAAGGCCCTCGGCAGAACGTAGCGTCATTTCTATTTTCATAAAGGCTTTGGTTATGGTATGTGTGTTATAATTGTTTGTTTGTGTGTATAAGTAGTTGATAAATATATATATACAGCAAAAGACCCGCTGATAACTCAAGTGTTTGAATTTACGATATGCCGGCAAACGGCATTCAATATTATACTTTTTCCGCTGAATGAATATGGTTTATTTTTGGGCACTCGACAGACACAAGGGCTCCAGTTTTACATGTTTATCATTTATTTATAATTTTTTTGTGATAATCTACAGTATTTGAGGTATTAAGATTTATTCTTTTAACTATTTTGGAAGCTCAGGCAGCTTAAAATAGTACGAAAAATGTCGTTACCAAACAAAAATCAGTTTAAGTTCTCTAACACCAATAAATTCCTGAACAATTTGATATTTTTTTGTTAGTATATAGTAGGAGTGGTTCTATTATTAATCGAAAAACGCAGGGAAAAGAATTCTTATCGAAACCCATTAATTCATGTCATAAACATTGCAAGTCACACACAGATACAATCGAATCTAGAAAAAGAAAACAAATTGTTGAAAGCGAAATTAAATGTACAAAAAAAAGGCAAAAAGCATAAAGAAAGAAAAGAAAAATTTATAAAATGAATGCGCATAATTTCGTAATTTCTAATTTGTTTTGACCCTCAATTAATCTCGCAGTGCATTGAAGAAGCATCAAACTTAAATCAAGTGCCTAAACCAAAATCGACAACTGAAACAACAACAAGAACGAGTGTTACTAAAATTGCTGACTATGACTTTGTCAAATTGAATGAAACGAAAGCTTTAGCCATGCCTCAGCATAGATCGGGTCGTAAGACAACAAAATTCCAAGCCAATACCAAAACACAAACCCAAACACAAACAGACACCACAACTGTCCATGTGGCAGAGGAAAGTGACTATGACTTCGCGTTCGAGTTTCAGGTAAAATACAATAAAACTCACTCCCCTATCTCCCCGCCCATTGTTTCCCAATGCGCTCTCTGTCGCTCTCTCGCTCTCTCACTCGCAATGCAATGCAGTTTTCCCCATTCGTAATTTGTTTTTGTAGATTCATTAAAAATAATAACAAATGTACTAATCGTAATATTATCTTTCCGGTTTAGCAATACGCTGAAAGTCTACAGAAACCGCTGAAGACATTTAGAGTTGATTTCAGTGCAGGCAGCGTACCAACTGGCGATGGTTACGCTGCACGCCAGGATGATCTCTACACAACAACATATAGCACAACACAGTAAGTAACCCGCACTATAACTAATCTCAATGATATGATCTAATATGTATATGTTCGTTTGCAGATTCAGCTCAACGAAAACAACGAAAAGCTCTTCAAAGAGCATTTATACCAGTGATGGCATTGATGCTGCTGCTCCCGGTGAGCCAGCGGATCACACATCACAGATTCAATTTAGCGAAATACGCAGTGGTCTGAAGCGTTTGCCTGGCAATGGCACGTCTGTATTGGATATTGCCGGCATTCGGGATCCACGTACTGGCCGTGTGCTGACCATTGGCGAGGCCATACAATTGCGTATTTTAGACGTTCGCACTGGTGAAATGCTAGTGGGTGATCGTAGGATTACACTGGAACAGGCAGCTGAGCAGGGTCTGATTGATGCACAACTGGCAAGGCAACTATTACAGCCTGGCGCTGGACGTGACGCGACTGGCCGTGAGCTGTCGCTGTTGGAGGTGATACAGCGAGAGATTAATGAAGCTGAGTCCGGCTATGAGACGGCCGAGAAACGCATCAAGGTAAACAACACAGTCACTGTAGAGCAGGTGCAAACGGATGTGATGTCACCAGAGAGACCTAGAAATATTGTCGATGCCATTAGTGCGGGAAGTGTGGATGCTAAGACGGGATTGTATCGTGTCAAATCGGGTCAAACCATTAGTCTGGCGGAGGCCTACGAGCGTGGCTATCTAATACGCCATGAATCGGTCACAATCAAATCGAATGCGCTATGCCTGAGCGATGCTATTGCTCATGGCCTGGTGGATACGGCTGGCTGGATAATTGATCGTAATTCCGGTGATAAATTCCGTTTGGATTCGGCTATTGCCAATCAACTGATCGATGCGAGCGTTCGTGAAGTCGTCGATGCTAAAAATGACGTGAAAATAACCCTAGAAGCAGCACTAAAATCGGGTGTGCTAAACGCAAAAACGGGCCGTTACATGAACGAGGTGACGAAAGAGAAGCTTAGCTTCTTAGAGGCGCGTAATCGTCAATTGATAGTTAAACCATACACGCTGAAGGATATTTGTGATCTAAATTTGCTCGATAAACAGAATCTAATCACGAGTCCAATGCGCCGCGAGAAACTAAGCATCATGCAAGCAATCGAAGCCGGTGTTTTAGATGGTAATCAACTCAAATGTATTACAAAGCGAAAGGGTGAGTTAATTACATTGCAAGAGGCTATTGCCGATGGCATTGTTCTGCCCGCAGAGTGTAAATATCGTGATTTTATGACGGGAGAATTGATAAGCATACCCGAGGCGGTAGAACGTGGTCTAATTAGTTCGGTAGCTCAGCGTTCTATCTTTGACATAGACGGTTTCAAGGACCTGCGGAGTAATGATTATGTTAGCTTTAACGTGGCCCTCTCACGTGATATTTTACGTCGCAAGAGTACGGGCTTTGCCTTAGAGACAGGTAGGGATAGTTTAGTTCCCTTAGAAGTAGCGGTTAGTGAAGGTCTCGTAAGACAGGAGGTATATGAAATGTTTAGCCGTGGCATTGGGGTACATAATGCCAGCGGCAAGGAGTTAAGCGTTTTTGATTTGGTCTATCATAATTTGATTGATCCGAAAACGGGTTATTTACTTGATCCCAAGACTGGTGAGACAGTGCCTCTTGACACCGCCATCGAGCGTAAGTTCATAACCCCTGAGGGTGCTTTGCTGCTCAGCAGCTTGCTTAATATAACATTGACTACAGAGACTGTAACAAGGACAATTAATCGATATGTGACCATACGTGCCGGCTCCCAAGAGCCAGGTGGTGAAACAGTACTTTTAACATTCACTGAAGCCGTCAGACAAGGTTTCATTGATGAGGACAGGCAGCTTTTTAAGGATCCGAAAACGGGCAATGTTTATTCAGTTCAACAAGCCCTGAACTACGGTCTGCTCGTGCCAGACAGCAATCAGACAGTGCCGGAGCCAACAAACCGAAAAAAGACAAAATCAACTATCACGATCGTAACAAAACAAATAATACCTGAGGCGGAACCTATCAAACTAAATACGCAGAACACAAAATATGTAGAAAAATCAGTAGAAATACCCATTTCGCAGGAGTTAATCAAGCCACAACGAGTGGTCTCAGACTTTATCAACATGGAGAAGAGTAGCTACATCGAACAGAATGTGACAGAGCGGCAGATCATGGAACTACCTCCTGGTGGCTGGCGTCTGAAGGATGCCATCGAGCAGCGTCTGTTTAATCCAGATACTGGTGTTTTTCACGTACAGGGTACAGATCGTTTAGTCAACTTTGAAGAGTGTATCGACAAACAAATCATCAACAATCTATCTGTAGCTGTGATTGAACCCAGTACGGGAGATAAGATATCTGTAAAATCAGCATTTGAGCGTGATATCCTTGACAGTTACGGTAACTATACCAACAACAGACAGCAAGTGATTGGCATGCGTAGTGCTATTGCAGAAGGAAAGATTGTGCTGGAAACGGTACCGGTCACGCGAGGTGCTAGTCAAAAGACAATACTCCGTATCACTCGGGTAAATAATATGCCCGATGTTCTGGAGGTATCTACTCCATTAAAGGATGCTCCCCCTCGGTTTATTGAGGTAATTACATGTCAGCGTGAATTGGCTTCACCAGAACCGCTGCAGATTGCACCAGGCGCCATCTATGATCCATCAACGGCGCTGGTTATCTTCACACAAAGCGGTGAGACGGAGAACATCTTTGATGCAGCTCGTCAAGGTTTAATTGATGAGCAGCTTATCAAGATTATTGATCCACGCACTAAGCAAACGATTTCTGTAACGGAGGCCATAGCAAGATCCATTTATGATCCACGCACGGCAACTATTTTAAATGCCGAGGGTCAACCTGTGGATTTGATAACAGCAACTAAACTAGGCCTGCTCAATGTGGTGGGTGCACCACTGGTAGCTGCAGAGGGTGCATTACGCACAGTTCGATTTGTCGTAGATCCGCGCACAGGTGAACAGATTCCTGTTGAGGTTGCCTATGAACGTGGCATTGTTTCACGCGATCAACTACAGCGTGGACGATCCTTTGAGAGTGAAGTACAGACCGAGGAGAAGGTTGTGGTGCTGCAGAAAATGCGAAAGATTATTTTAAAACCACGCGATGCTCTGCGTAAAGGTATTGTTGATGAGGAGACTTGTCAAATTCTTGAGGATACGCGCAACTTTACGAATCCACAGGGCGAAGTAATTCCTATTAGTGAAGCTCTCAACATCGGTCTTATCGATGGACGTCGTGGTCATATAACAGATCCGCAACGTAATCGTATTCTTAATATACAACAGGCGGTCGATCAAAAGATAATAGATCCAGAACAGACAAATCATATTCTAATGCCGCTGGCCAAGAGCCTGTCCATACCCAAACTTGAGTCACAAGGGCTCATTGATCCACAGACGCAGACCATTGTGCATCCAGAGAGTGGTTATCCCTTGAGCATACATGAGGCCATCGTTTGTGAAGTGCTGGATCCTCTATCCCAGCTACATAAACCCTCAAAGTGCACAATAGAAGAAGCCATCGAAAAGGGAATCATCAATCCAGATGAATCGACATTCAACTACAAAAACAAAAAGCTTAACATAACAGAAGCTATTAAAGAAAATCTTTTCGATTCAAGCTATGATAAGCAAAGGGCTAAGGTAGACATACCTCCTGTTGGTATGATATTCCCTGTTGCGGTAGAGAAGAGTCTGATAGAGCCAAACAAACGTGTAGTACTTCATCCTACCACAAGGAAGCCGTTACCTATTAAACAGGCTATTGAGGATAACTTCATCATGTCGATACCATATGCTCCTCAAGCGGATGCGATTGAAGTCGTTACTGCTATGGAACGTGGTTTGATTGATGTAGCAGCACAGACTTTGACACAACCAAAAACAGGAGAGCGTATACCTCTTCGTCAAGCTTTGGAAAATGGTGTGCTGGTGGTTAAACCTCTGTCCGATTTTGTTGTCACACAGAAACCCATACCGAAAACCGAAATCATGGAGACATTGCGAGCTGTTCACACAGTGACCACTAAAACTATTGAGTTGATGCAGGGCTACGTTCTTATATCCAACAATGAGGTACAGAATGTCAACACAGGAGAGGTTTGCAGTTTAGAAGAGGCCAAAGAACTTGGCATATTGCGGGAGGAAGAAACAACCAGGGAATCTAAAACTACGACTAGCGATAGTCCAGATCAGGCAACAGTAACAATAACAACTCTGCCGACTTCTAGTGAGCAAACTGTAACTATTGAGGAGCGTACACAAAAGGTGGTAGTCAGTTCTGACACGCATAAGCAAGAAATGCATGTAGTTAGCACCACCACACAGGCCACAACGGATAAGTCGCCTGATAGTGAACCGAAGACCAGCAAGGAACCGTCGAAGACACTGAAAAATGTTAAGGAGGCGGCGAAAATGGGAGCACTTGGTGTCATTGCAGCACCTGTACTGGCAGGTGGTGCAATTGTTAGCGGGGTAAAGAGTCTTATTAAGTCAGCGAAGACTCCCAGTGAAGACAACAAAACCTCAACGACCACAACTACAACAATCGTTACGAAAGAGCCAAAACAGCCAGAGAAACCTCAGGTGAGCTTTGTAGAAAAGAACCGAGAAACGGTAGCTCAACCGCAACCACAACAAGTGCCAAGTGATGTTGAGAGCATGATTCAGGACACTGAACAGTTCATTAGTACCACAACAGCCAATTTTATAGCTAATGAAAAGGAGCACCAATTACCAAAAGAACAAACACCTCAAAATGAACAGACAACAACAGCCTCAACAACAACTACAACAGTGACAACGATTACTACCTCAAAGACAACAATGGAACCTCAGGAGCCTGCTGTTGTCCAGGAAGAACCGAAAACAGTAGCTGTAAAAGAACAACCAGTGGAAAAGCTTAAGGTAATAGAAAAACCTAAATCAGACATTACTGAAACAGTTGAAACCGTCCAAACAATGACTACTACGGAGCCAGCTCCAATTCAGGTTTCATCCACACAAAAAGAACTCACACCAGAGCCTGCAACGAAACCGGAACCTAAACCTAGGAGCGGTTTAAAAGAGGAAACAGTTGCTGAATTTGAACCACCGTACACAGCACCGCTGGCGCCTTTTGAATCTACTGAGCCACAGATTACTGATATTAGGAAAACTGAATCTGTCAGCGAGGAACCAACTGGTACCTTAACTACGACAACAACGACTATTACAACAACTGAAATAATTGAAGATAAGCCTTTAGTTGAAGAGGTTTCCACGACAACCAAGATAATTGAAAATAAACCTTTGGTTGAAGAAGTTTCCACTACATTCGTTACAAGTCCAACAAAGTCAACAGAACAACTAAAAGAACCCGCCGTCCAAGTGCCAAGTATAATAGAATTAACACAGCCAAATGAAAGTGGAACTGTTGTAGAGGAAAGAGTTACAACAGTTAAAATGGAACCTACTATTTCAGAATCAACAACGACTACAACAACTATTACAACAACCACAATAACAAGCGAAGGGCAATTACCTAAGAAAGTAGTGAGTATAACAGAGGAAATTGAGGAAGGTACAAAAGAGCAACCTACAGAACCAATTATGGTAGAAACTGTAGAAAAACCCAAGAAGCCAACAGAAGAACAAACCTCAACAAAAGAAGAACCCACTATTTCTACTGTGACTACTGAAACAATAACCACAAAAGCAACCATTACTCAACCTGGAGCTTTGGAGCAAGTACAACAACCCGAAATCCCTACGGACAAACATCAAACTGTTATCGATTTTATTCAAAAAGAAAAATCTCCAAGTGGAGGCAGTAATATAATGCAAAACGTAAAGGATGCTGCTAAGCTGGGTGCCATGGCAATTGTGGGGGCACCTGTTTTGGCTGGTAAGGCTCTAGTGGATGCTTTAAGCGCAGAAAAATCTACTAAATCGCCTCAGCAGACAACAGAAATCGTTTCAGAGATAACGACACTGCCAGAAGAACACACAACAACTAGGTCAACCACAATTACAAAAATGACTACGACCACAACGACCACTACAACAGAGGCTAGCCCAGACGACGAGGCACGTGATACGGTAGAGACGCAAGTAACCACAGTTGAGCATACTGGCAAACGTGAAGTGCCTATGACGTTAGCTATAGGTGATGCCATTTCTCAGAAATTGATTAGTCCTGAGGAGTGTCAGGTGATTGTTGATGGAGAGCCGCAAGCAGAGAGTGTTGCAACGCTGCTTAAGGAGGAACAACTCAGTCCCTTAGACGAGGTACAAATAATCGATGATAAATTGATTGTTCTGCAGCAAATTACCTACCTCGTAGACACTGATACCGAACTGACACCTGAAAAGCTTTATGAATTAAATATTTATGATCCAACTCATCAATACTTTATTGATCCATCCACTGGTCAAAAGATATCGTTCCAAACACTTGTCTTTGACATGAATATCTTTAATCCTGAATCTATACTTGTCAAAAACTTTAGCACAGGCAAATATGAAACCTTGACAACAGCTCTAGAGCGTCCATTATTGGATAAACACACTGGACATATGGTTGATCCCAAAACAGGCAAGAAAATACCCTTCTTTGAGTGCATTAAACGTCAATGGATTATTCGAGCTAATCCTGAAGACCAGCGTCCAGCGGCAATTGAGAATGTTGTTATCGATTCACAAACAGGCAAGGTAGTTCTTGACGATGGTCGAGTTTGTTCCATTGTTGAGGCAATCAACAGTGGCAAGCTCGACATACAGTCGATATCGGTGCGCGACCCAGTCAGCGGTGAGGTAATTCCCCTGCGTATGGCAATTGAGTTGGGAGTGGTTGATATGCAGGCTGGTACGGTTATAGATATACAGACCCTAAAAGAAATACCCATGGAGTTGGCCTTCCAATTAGGATTCCTTGTGCCTGGAGCACGTAAACC
Organism: Sphaerogastrella javana; assembly: GCA_037040025.1. Classification (NCBI taxonomy): domain Eukaryota; kingdom Metazoa; phylum Arthropoda; class Insecta; order Diptera; family Drosophilidae; genus Sphaerogastrella; species Sphaerogastrella javana. The sequence continues at coordinate 11,503 of JBANCZ010000388.1, forward strand.
CATTTCACTCGAAGCAGCTGTACGTAAGGGTCTATACGATCCTGAGACTGGTAAACTTTATGACTCCGAGTCTCAAAACCAAGTTGATGTACAGAAGTCTATTGAAATTGGCTTGGTTGATCCTAAAATATCATTGATTGTAGATACAGTTACAAAGAAAGAACTGAAGTTAGATTGCGCAATCGAAGACGATCTTGTGGTGCCCAGCACTGGCCAGATTAAAGATAATAAGAATAATACACTGGTGCCATTCGATGTGGGCGTACAGCAGCGTCTAGTGAAGACCGATAGCATAACATGGAGTTTACCAGAATTGTTACAGCGTGAATATTACTTGCCGAGCTCTGGTAAGGTTCTTAACCCTGTAACTGGAGAGGATATATTGTTACAACAAGCTATTGAAATGGGTTTCGTTGAGTTGGACTCAACTTTGGTGAAAGATACTGAACATGATAAGATTTTGCCCGGCAAAGAAGCTGCGAAATTGGGTCTTTTGGACACTGTACGTGGCACACTAAGTTCTCCCAACATTACCCTAGATGAAGCGTTTGTTAAGGGTTACCTTATAAGCACCAAGAAACCACTGTCTCTTGTGGATTGTCTGCTACGCGGTCTTTACGATCCTTCGATAGCAAAATTCACTATTGACAACAAGCAGCTCGATTTAAAGTCAGCTATTACACAAAAGCTGATAAACCCAGAAGAACTTGTTTTATTGGATCCGAAATCGGAGTCCATTATATCTCTAAACGAGGCTATTGCTAAGGGATATCTTGATCCTATTGGAGGGTTTGTTATCAATCCATACACCTCAACAAAACTTTCACTGCCCGAAGCACTGGAGAACAGAATTTTGATTCCGCCTAAACGCAAACGTAGTCTACCCGACGCTGTTTACCGAGGACTCTACGATCCAAAGACTGGCCAATTTAGCAATACCATCACTCGGGAGAAATTGACAACTGAACGTGCCATTCGTAGGGGTATACTCGATCCCGATTCGACGGTCGTCAATGTAGGTAATCAGGTCATACCATTTGGAATAGCTACCGAAACAGGTATTGTTGATAGTCAACAAGGAACGGTGAGGGATACAGAAGACGATCAGCAAATTGATTTTAAGGAAGCCTTTGACAAAGGTGTACTAGTTGAAGCGAAGAAACCATTGCGTCTTATTGAGGCAGTAGTCAAGAATATTTACGATGAATCAGATGGTCATTTCGTAGATCCCAAAACAGGCGATAAACTTAACTTTGCCGAGGCCCTTAACACAAATCTGCTAGATGAACACAGTGTACAAATTAGAGATTTCAAGAGTGGGCTTTACAAGCAACTTAATCTGACGATCGCTAAGGACGATGGTATCATTGATCCTCAGAATTCCAAACTGTTGTATAACAACCAGACAATGACCATTAAGCATGCTTTTAACATTGGTATTCTTATGGATGTTAATGCACCAATAAGCGTACAGCGTGCTATACACCAAGGCCTCTTTGATGACCGAACTGGCAAGTTAAGCGACCCAAAGACTAGTCGAAAGATCACATTGCTCGAGGGCATGCGTAGCTTTGTAATAAATCCACATTTACCATGCTATTTCGATGAGCAAACTGAGCAAATGTTTAGCCTAAGTGAGACCTGCCGTAATGGTATCATTAACCGTAGGGAGGGCGTTTTTAAGGAACCAGGTAGCGCTACTTTTGTACCCTTGGGTGAAGCCTTAAGCTTGGGTCTAATTGTGGATATTGAAAATGCAGGCTTCGGGTTATATGAGCTATTGGCCATGGGTTTCTATGATGTAGCGACGCGAAAAGTTCTCCATCCAGTCACAAATCGTAAGCTTAATCTAAATGAGGCTTGCGTGGAGGACGTTGTTAGTCTTTCCTCTAGTTTGGTCAAACATTATGAAACCGGCAAATATATGCGCCTGGCTGCTGCTCTAAAAGAAAATCTTATAGACGATACTAAGGGCTGTTACAATTTACCCAATGAACAGTTAGATCTACAGACAGCTAGATCACGTGGTCTAATTGTCTCCAACCGCCGTCTTCTGAGTCTAGAGATGGTATTGCGTATGCAGCTTTATCGTGCCGAAACAGGCAAATTCTGCGATCCCACAACAGGAGAATATCTTGATTTAATTGAGGCCATTCATTCCGGCTTTATAGATCCAGTCAGTACAGTGTTTAAGAATCGGTTAACTGGCAAGGAGCTACCGCTAACAGAGGCCATTGAAAATAGTCATATTGATGTAACAAAGGGGCGCGTTTTTGATCCGAAATCGAAGGCCACCTATAATTACGATGTGGCATTCGGCCGTGGTATACTCGTGACAGTACAACGTCCTCTGACAGATCGTAATGAGACCGTGCGTCGCCAGGATAGTGTTGAGCTGTTAAGCCAAACGCCCGTGAGCGTTGTCATTAGCAAACCCCGTGAAATGTCTCTCGATGAAGCAATTCGTTACAATATAATAGATCCGAAAACCGCACTTGTTAGGGATTTCGAGAATTATAAATTCCTTCCGTACGCCGTGGCTCATGAACGCGGTTTAGTTGATGTTACGAAACGAACGCTCGTCGATCCGAAAGCTTTGTTCTTTGCCTTTGATTCCACGCTGCTTATTTACGTGCGTGAGCCCTTAACATTCGATCAAGCAGCCGAGTCCAAGGAGTTGGATTTGCAAACTGGTATGCTAACCTTTCTACCAGGCGTTACAACTGAGGATAGCGCAAACGATTCACTGACTGTTATCGAAACACCGAAAGTATACACGCTTAAAGATGCCGCTAGCGCTGGTGTTATTGATCCCGATTCGGCCCTCGTCAAGGATTTGGCCAAGGCCAAGCTTGTGCGTTTGCCAGAGGCCTTCCGTAAGGGTCTAATGGATGCAAACAAGGCAAATGTGTTGAATACACAAACATCCAAGTTATGTTCGTTGCAAGAGGCTTACGAAAGTGGCCTGATCTGTACACCCAAACGATCATTTGGTTTGCTAGAAGCGATAACATTCAACCTATACAATCCAACTAATGGCTGTCTAGTTGATCCCTTCCAAATGCATCCCGATATCATCAAACGCAAAAAGTATACGCTAGCCGAAACCATTACTTCCGGTCTCATTGATCCCTCCTCGACGGTTGTGCGTGATCCCAGCTCGGGTGTCATCATGCCACTAACAGCAGCCATTACAAGTGGTCTGATTGATCCCGTTGAGGGTCGTCTGATCGATGCCAACGATCCCAAAAACAATATCGATTTGGTAAAGGCCGCCGAGAAGGGTTTACTTCTGCCAGCCGAACAGCGGGTAAGTTTTAGTCCTTCAAACTATGAATGTGTCAGGTTTTATCACTTTCAATTTCAATCACAAACGAAACTCGGAAATGCAAAAATAATAAACAGCAAAAATCCAATTGAAATTTGGAACACAAAAATTTTACTAAAGCTTCGTGGCATGTTGAATATTTTGGTATACAATAATAATATTTATAATTTTTCGATTTGTTAAGAATTTTTGACCAGCGCGCTGTCTATCTTTATCATCCATTTATATGCAAAAATATAACCAATGGTGCTGTAATTCAATATATAAAAAATAATACATAATTAGAAAAAAATTCTTAAAAATATATTCAATTCTATTGTGTGCACACACCATGGTTTATTTTTGCAACTGTCAATTCAGACTAACACTAGAACTATCTTTCTATTTCTATCTCAGCTCTGCTTATTATATTTAAAATTATTATTTGATTTTATTTTGCCTTGAAAAACGGGCAAATTTCTTATATTGCAGCGCATGGCATTCAGTTTTATGTTCGTTCACATACATACATAGATTGTATAATTAAATATAATGAGAGCAGCATTTTGCCATACTTGCTTTAAGTTAAGATTCTGTAGCAAGAATAAATCTCAGCAAGTACCATATACTACACAATACATATACATCATACCATCAAAGAATCGAACAAAACGATCGATCGAATCAATTAATCGTATCGAATCAATCACAGCCAATCATATAAATCATCAAATTTGCTTGATCTGGCAACGCCACGCGTCTCATACAACGCCTCCTCAGCACGAATGACGTCGACAATCAATCTATTATATTTGATCTACCATATCTCTTATATTGATATTGTCTATTATATTATACATACATAAAACACAACACACACATACATCATATACTACGTATTTCCTATACATAAATACATTCATACTAGTCATACTCTATTACGCGCAGGGAGACTTTCCTTTAGATATATTTGCTAACCAAAATTACAACTGTAACGTCGTAGTACTCTTTTTTTTGTAAACCTTAGTACGTTACTGTTGTTCCTAGATTATATTGGAGTAAGGTAATTTCCTATTTATTTCTATAGCCCGAACTTTTAGCTGTTACATTTATTTTATTCATATATTTTGTTAAATTCAATTTTCTACCTATTTTCAGCATTATACATACTTATATTATTTCGTTTGCAGTTTTATTTATTGAGTATGCTCAGTCAAAATACAAAAAACAAAAAATACCAAAGAATATAACACAGAAACCCCCAAAAACATTAACACTAATCCTAAAACAAACAATAAAAACTAAAATAAACAACAAACCCATTAAATTGTAGTTAGTTGCTTATACTAAAAGTATAAACATTGTCGTAGTTGCTAGTCCAAAGTAGTACTTGTTATTAAAGTAGTTTAAACATTTGGTGTTTGTGTCTTGTATCTTGTATATATTCCCTATTATTATATTATATAACTATTTTAGTTCTTTTGTTTTTAACCGCTTTTACGACAAACCTAACCTAACTGCCTGCCTATAAAAATGCTTTTGAAAAAGAATATTTTGCTTTGCTTTCGGTTATTTTATTTCAGCAACGTTTTTCTGTATGTTTGTGTATATCCTCTATACTCTCTATATATATTTTGTGTTCATATAAAGTTATGCATATAAATTGTTACCTTTCGATAATATGATGAACATTTCTTTATATATACCCTTTCATAAACATAAGTATGATATTCTATAGTGTATAGCGAAAGAAATCCCTCTATAAAAGAAAACAAGCCTTATAATTATAAAATTTCTAATAATTTACTTTATTCTTTTATTAACGACTAAATCCATGCTTTGGCCACAATAGCAAGCAGTATTCGAGAAGTTTAACATGTGCGAGGAGAATGTCAACGATCTGCTCAAATGGGTTACAACTGTCGAACAGAAAATCTCAAGCGTTGGGGGACCACGTGAAAAAATCGATGAATTGCGTAATCAAATCAACGCACTTAAGGTTTGAATTTGAAATTCTATAACAAAGAGTTGATTTGCATTTTAAATAAATTCTGTTTCTACAGCAAATCAAGGACGAAATTGAATCGCAACAACGGCCCGTGGCCACTTGCTTGGAGCAAATCCGTCAAATTGTTCTCACTGGCGGCGATGTGCTCTCTGCACCAGAGGTGACCACACTGGAGAACTCTGGTCGAGAGCTGCGTTCACGTGTAGATCGTGTCAATGATCGCACTGTGCGTCTGTTACGTCGCCTGGAGGCCGGACGTGATGAGTTGACCAAGTTGCGCAGCGAATTGGATGTCTTCTCTGACTGGCTGCAACACGCACGTCGCACCCTGGAGGATAAAGAACGCTCCCTATCGGATCTGACACGTCTTTCTTCGAAAGCAGACACCATTAGAGAGTTTGTCAGTGATGTTATTGGACATCAAGCTGATTTGCGTTTCATTACAATGGCAGCACAGAAGTTCGTTGATGAGAGCAAGGAATTCCTCGCTGTACTCAATGATTTCCGTACTTCGTTGCCCGAGAGATTGCCACATGTGGAGCCACTGTCCAGTGCCGAGAGTCCAATACGTCAGGAAGTCTCTTTGGTATCAGCACAGTACAAGGATCTGTTAAATCGCGTCAATGCACTGCAGGATCGTGTTTCTGGCCTGGGTGGCAGACAACGCGAGTACCAAGATGCCCTGGACAAAGCAAATGAATGGATGAGAAGTGTTCAACCGCGTGTCTCACGCATCATCTCAGAACCGGTTGCCGGTGACCCGAAGGGTGTACAGGATCAGATGAACGAGGCTAAGGCGCTGCACAATGAGTTGCTCTCGAGCGGCCGCCTAGTAGATAATGCTCAGCAGGCTTTAGATAATCTGCTACGCAGCTTGGGCGGTCAGTTGAGTCCCATGGAGATTAATCAGCTTGAGATTCCTATTGCCGATCTGAAGAACAACTATCAGAAGCTTTTGGATACATTAGGCGAGCATTGCAAGACCTTGGACAAGACATTAGTTCAGTCCCAGGGTGTGCAAGATGCACTTGATAGTCTAGTTGGATGGGTCAATCAAGCCGAGGATAAGTACAAGCTGAATTTGCGTCCAGCTTCATTGATTAAGGAGCGTCTGCAAGAGCAGATCCGGGAGCATAAGGTGCTTCTTGCTGATCTGCAATCGCATCAGGCTAGCATTGATAGCGTTCAAATCTCTGCGAAACACCTACTGGCAAGTGCATCCAATGCACGCATTGCCAAGAAGGTCGAATCAAATTTGAATGATGTCACTGGCAAATTCGAAAAGTTATACGAGAAAGCTAACAAACGTGGAGAATTCCTTGACGATGTGTACAACCGCCTGACTAAGTATCTGGATGATATTAGCAATGTTGAGCAGCGTATGGCCAACCTGCAGGAGGCTTTGGATAGCCGTGAGACCAGTACGCTCTCGACTGAGGAACTGGCACTTCGCATGCAGGAACTGTCTCGCGACAAAGATCAGCTGGCACCACTGTTTGAGGATTGTGTACGCAACGGCAAGGATCTGATTGGATTGCGCGATGTGACCGACACTGGTGCACTGCGTGATCGCATCAAGGCATTGGAATCTCAATGGCGCAACATCAACATAAGCATCGATGAGCGGGCCAAATTGTCCAAGCAGAAGGCTGAGCGACGCATCGCCTACGAGAGCTTGAAGGATCAGGTATTGTCCTGGCTGACAATTACCGAGGGACGTGTTAATAATCTGGCACCTGTGGCCATCGATCTGGATAAGATTCGTCAGCAAAACGATGAGCTGAAGCCCATATGCAAGGATTATCGTGATTATGCACCCACTATCGATAAGATCAATGATATTGGCTCGCAGTACGATGCCTTGATTCGACCAGATAGCCCTAACCGCAAACGTTCGACATATAGTCCGATTAAGCGTGCTAGCCCATTGCGACGCATGTCCGGAGACGCCAGAAGCCCCAGTCCAACCAAGGGAGGTATTCTGTCGCCACTATCGACTGGTTCCAGTGGATTCGGTAGCCGCAGATCCTCTCAGGATGGCTTCCAGCTCTCTGAGCTGTCTCCGGTGCAGCAGCAGCTAAGCGAGATTAACAATCGCTATGGCCTTATTGGCGTTCGTCTCAACGATCGCCAGCATGAGCTGGATAATCTCAGCGAGGAAGTGCGCAAGCAGTATGAGAACCTAAAGGGACTGGCTCAGTTCCTGGAGCGCATTCAACGCCAGGTGCCTAAGGAATCGGTATCGAATAAGGAAGAGGCTGATCGTTGCATCAAGCAGGCTCGCAAGATCCTCGAGGATATGTATGAAAAGCAGAGTTTGTTGGATACAACTAAGGCACAGATAAAGGACATCTTGAGACGTAAGTCTGATGTGCCTGGCGCCGAGCAACTACGCTTGGAGAATGACAACATTCAGGAGAAGTGGAAGAATCTCAATGACATCTGCAAGAATCGTATTGCCTTCTCTGAAAAGTTGCGCGACTTCCTGGATACCCACGGCAACCTGAAGAGCTGGTTAGACAGCAAGGAGCGTATGTTTACGGTACTGGGTCCCATTTCATCTGATCCTCGCATGGTGCAGAGTCAGGTGCAACAGGTTCAAGTTTTGCGTGAGGAATTCCGCACTCAGCAGCCGCAACTGAAGCACTTCCAAGAACTGGGACATGATGTTGTCGATCATTTGGCAGGCACTCCTGATGCCCAGGCTGTTGAACAGAAGCTCAAGGATGTGCTCACCAAGTGGGATGATCTAATGGGCAAACTGGACGATCGTGCTAACAGTCTCGGTGGTGCTGCCGATAGCTCCAAGGAGTTCGATGCCGCTGTTAATCGCTTGCGTGAGGCACTGCAAAACATTAGCGATAATCTGGATTCACTGCCTTTGGATGGAGATCACCAAGAGAATTTGCGTAAGATTGAAAATTTGGAGCGTCAGCTGGAGGGCCAACGTCCTCTGCTTGCTGATGTAGAGCAATCTGCAGCCACTTTGTGCAATATTCTGGGTGATCCTGCTTCTCGCGCTGATGTGAACTCTCGCGTTGCGGCATTGGAGAAACAATATCTGGCGCTGCAAAAGAAACTGGACACCAAGAAGGCAGAGACCGAGGCCTCGCTGCGTGATGGCCGTCATTTTGCCGAAAACTGCTCCAAGACACTCGGCTGGCTCTCCGGCGAGCTGTCTAATCTGACAGATCGTCTGCTGGTCTCTGCACACAAGCCAACACTACAGCATCAGATCGATACACATGAGCCCATCTATCGTGAAGTCATGGCACGTGAACACGAAGTCATTATGCTGATCAACAAGGGTAAGGATCTGTCTGATCGTCAGCAGGATCGTGGCGTTAAGCGTGATCTTGATCGCATTCAACAACAATGGGAGAAATTGCGCCGCGAGGCAGTCGATCGTCATACTAGATTGCAGACGTGCATGGAACACTGCAAGAAGTATTCCCAGACTTCTGAAACCTTCCTTGCTTGGCTGCGTACCGCTGAGGATAAACTGGCCGATCTTAGACCTGGTGTGCTGTCCAAATCGAAATTGGAGACTCGTTTGCGTGATTTGCAGACCTTCCGTAGCGAAGTCTGGAAGCACTCTGGAGAATTTGAGAATACCAAGGGTCTGGGCGATACCTTCCTCACCAGCTGCGACATCGATAAGGAACCAATTAAGGCTGAACTGCAAGATATTCGCGATCGCTGGGAGCGTCTCAATAATGACCTGATTGCACGTGCCCACGAAATTGAGAATTGCTCACGACGTTTGGGTGACTTCAATGATGAGCTACGCAATCTAGATCATTCATTGGGTCGCTGTGAAGACCGTCTGGCTGCCCATGATGCTTTGGGCGGTGCTGCAAAGGATCCCAAGTTGCTGGAACGTGTGAAGGCTATACGCGAGGAGCTGACGAATCTCAGCAAGCCGTTGCAATCGCTTAAAGCTATGGCCAAGGACATTAGCGCCGAAGCACGTGCCGCTGGTGGTGATGCTGATCACCTAACCAATGAAGTTGATGGCTTGGCCGATCGTATGTCTGAGCTACAAGGACGTCTGGATGATCGCTGCGGTGAATTGCAGTCTGCTGCAACAGCCGTTGCACAGTTCAACGAACAGATGAAGGGACTGGGCATTGATTTAAATGATCTGGAAACGGAAATTGAAAAATTGTCGCCACCTGGTCGTGAAATCAAGATTGTTCAGCAGCAATTGGACAATGTGAACAAGTTGCAAAGTAAGCTGGAGCGTCTGGTTGGCCGTCTGGAAGATGCTGAGCGTGCGGCTGATGTTTTGGTTGATGCTGGCTTTGCCGCCGACACAACTCAAACTCGGGAACAAATCTCAACGTTGCGCAAGACCTTGGGCCGTCTGGATAATCGTGTGCGTGACCATGAGGAGAGTTTGCACAGCGCTTTGAAGGCCCTGCATGAGTTCTACGACATACAATCACAGACTCTTGATGACATTCAAGATGTTAGCGATGAGTTCAAGCGCATGAAGCCAGTCGGTTCGGAGCTCGATCAAATCAGACGCCAGCAGGAAGACTTCCGTAACTTCCGAGAACGCAAGGTGGAGCCTTTGGCCGTCAATGTTGATAAGGTGAACATGGCTGGACGTGATTTGGTACGCTCTGCTGCTACGGGAGTCTCAACAAGCACCATTGAGAAGGATTTGGAGAAACTGAATGACCGCTGGAATGATCTGAAGGAGCGCATGAACGAGCGCGACCGTCGTCTGGATGTGGCACTACTGCAGTCCGGCAAATTCCAGGAAGCTTTGGCTGGTTTGTCGAAGTGGCTAAGCGATACAGAAGAAATGGTCGCCAATCAGAAGCCTCCAAGTTCCGACTACAAGGTGGTAAAGGCTCAATTGCAGGAACAGAAGTTCCTCAACAAAATGCTCTTGGATCGTCAAAACTCAATGGGTTCGTTGGCCAACCTTGGCAAAGAAGTTGCTAATCATTGTGAGCCTGCCGAACGTGCTTCCATCGAGAAGCAACTGAACGATCTAATGAAGCGTTTTGATGCTCTGACTGATGGAGCTGAACAGCGCAAATTGGATCTGGAAGAGGCTATGGAGGTTGCCAAGCGTTTCCATGACAAGATTAGTCCACTAGAATTGTGGCTGGACAATACAGAGCGTGCGGTGAAGGCTATGGAATTGATACCCACTGATGAGGAGAAGATTCAGCAGCGTATACGTGAGCATGACCGCCTTCATGACGAGATTTTGGGCAAACAGCCCGATTTCACAGATCTGGCTGATGTGGCCGCTCAGCTAATGCATTTGGTCAGCGATGAGGAAGCTGTCAACTTGGGCGAGAAGGTTCGCACTGTAACCGAGCGATACACGGGATTGGTTGATGCTAGCGACAATATTGGTGCTTTGCTTGCCGAATCCCGACAAGGTCTGCGCCATTTGGTACTCAGCTATCAGGATTTGGTAGCCTGGATGGAGAGCATGGAGAATGAACTCAAGCGCTTTAAGTCTGTACCTGTCAATGCCGAGAAACTGCTCGAACAAATGGATCATCTGCTTGAATTGAACGAAAACATTGCTGGACACGCATCGAATGTGGAGTCCACAGTTGAGTCTGGTGCTGAGCTTATGAAGCATATCTCCAACGATGAGGCCATACAGCTAAAGGACAAGTTAGACTCGCTGCAGCGTCGCTACGGTGATCTGACCAATCGTGGTGGAGATCTGCTGAAGAATGCTCAAAATGCTCTACCACTGGTACAACAGTTCCACGAGGCCCACAACCGTTTAGTCGAATGGATGCAGAGTGCTGAGACGGCTTTGGCACCGAGCGAACCCCGTCAGGCCGATGTGCTGCGTCTGGAGGGCGAACTGGCTGAGATGCGTCCCATTCTAGATACCATTAATCTAGTTGGTCCACAACTGTGCCAGTTGTCGCCTGGAGAGGGTGCTGCTACCATCGAAAGTATTGTGACCCGTGACAACCGACGTTTTGATTCTATTGTGGAACAGATCCAACGCAAGGCCGAGCGTTTGCATTTGAGCAACCAGCGTGCCAAGGAGGTTACCGGTGATATTGATGAATTGCTGGAATGGTTCCGTGATATGGATACCACACTTCGTGAGGCTGATCCACCAGCAATAGAGCCCAAACTGGTGCGTGCTCAACTGCAGGAGCATCGTTCTATCAACGATGACATCTCCAGCCAGAAGGGACGCGTACGTGATGTTACTGCCGCCTCCAAGAAGGTGCTGCGTGAGTCGCCACAAAGTGAAAACACGGCCACTCTGCGCGAGAAGCTGGATGACCTCAAGGAGATTGTTGATACCGTCGCTCAGTTATGCAGCGAGCGTCTGGGTATCCTGGAGCAAGCTTTGCCGCTGTCCGAGCACTTTGCCGATTCGCATCAAGGTCTGACCACCTGGTTGGATGATATGGAACAGCAAATCTCACGCCTGAGCATGCCAGCTCTGCGTCCAGATCAAATCACGCTGCAGCAGGACAAGAATGAGCGTTTGTTGCATTCGATTGCGGAACATAAGCCACTCCTGGATAAGCTGAACAAGACCGGAGAGGCTCTGGGTGCTCTTGTGGCTGATGAGGATAGCGCCAAGATCAATGAGATTCTGGATACGGATAATGCCCGCTATGCAGCACTGCGTCTGGAATTGCGTGAACGTCAGCAGGCACTAGAGAATGCTCTGCAGGAGTCCAGCCAGTTCTCCGATAAACTGGAGGGCATGTTGCGTGCTTTGGCTAATACTGTTGATCAAGTCAATCAATTGGATCCTCTGTCTGCATTGCCGCAGAAGATTCGCGAGCAGATTGAGGATAATGATGCACTGATGGATGACCTGGATAAGCGTCAAGATGCATTCAGTGCCGTCCAACGTGCTGCCAACGATGTCATCGCCAAGGCTGGCAACAAGGCCGATCCTGCCGTGCGTGATATTAAGGCGAAGCTGGAGAAACTTAACAATCTGTGGAATGATGTGCAGAAGGCTACCAAGAAACGTGGCAGCTCCCTGGATGATATACTCAGTGTAGCGGAGCCATTCTGGAAGCAGTTGAACAGTGTTATGAAGACGCTGAAGGATCTGGAGGAAACACTATCCTGCCAGGAGCCACCAGCAGCCCAACCGCAAGACATCAAGAAGCAACAGGTGGCTCTGCAAGAAATACGCCATGAGATCGATCAGACCAAGCCCGAGGTAGAGCAGGTACGTCGACATGGCAGCAATTTGATGAACATGTGCGGCGAACCCGACAAACCAGAGGTGAAGAAACATATCGAAGATCTGGATAATGCCTGGGACAATATCACAGCGCTCTATGCCAAACGTGAGGAGAATCTCATCGATGCTATGGAGAAGGCCATGGAGTTCCATGAAACATTGCAGAATCTGCTCAAATTCCTCACCAAGGCCGAGGATAAGTTTGCTCATTTGGGACCAGTTGGTTCCGATATTGATGCCGTCAAGCGACAGATTGAACAGCTCAAGGCGTTCAAGGATGAAGTCGATCCGCATATGGTCGAAGTAGAAGCATTAAACAGGTAAGATACACAATTTAAATTTGAATCAATGAAAACCTATGCTAATATCTTATAATATTTCGTAAATGAATTATCAACGATGATGTGTTTATGGTCTACGTTACAATTGGCAGAGGTCTAGAAAGGCAAGATAGTTACAAAATTACCTAACGTTCAATCGTTCGTTGTTGTCTTTTACTTTTAAGTGCCTGCAGATACTCTGCATATATATATGAACTCTGATGTCTGAAGTCAACATTGTTCATTGATTTCAGTTTATTATGATTTATGTGACCTGCAATTTATGCCTGGTTCTATATCTGCGCATGTTTTTATTATTCCTTTTTGTTTTATGCCGCATACATATGGAACTTGCTTGTTCATATATGGTTTATGCATGAACACCGGCTACAATTGCCAGCTAATTGTATTATTATTATTATTATTGTTGTTGCGTGCTGCCTGCAGCTTGAGCACTATATGAAATACTTCTATATGTATTATATTAATGGTGTACTGATGCTAATTTACAGACAAGCTGTAGAACTGACGGAACGCACTTCTCCAGAGCAAGCGGCATCGATACGGGAACCACTCTCCGTAGTTAATCGCCGATGGGAGGCTTTGCTGCGTGGTATGGTCGATCGGCAGAAGCAACTGGAACATGCTTTGCTGCACTTGGGTCAATTCCAGCATGCGCTGAACGAACTGCTTGTTTGGATTAACAAGACAGACAACACGCTGGATCAGCTGAAACCGGTAAGTTTGTATTAAAGTGAATATAGATAAATGACATAATATATAAAAACTTTTTATTTTAGATCCCTGGAGATCCGCAATTACTGGAGGTCGAGCTGGCCAAGTTGAAGGTGCTGGCCAACGATATACAGGCACATCAGAACTCTGTTGATACACTGAACGATGCCGGTCGCCAGCTAATTGAAACCGAGAAGGGTTCAGTTGAGGCTTCCACGACGCAGGAGAAACTGCGTAAACTCAACAATGAGTGGAAGCAGCTGCTACAAAAGGCCAGCGATCGCCAGCATGAGCTCGAGGAAGCGTTGCGCGAGGCTCATGGCTATATAGCCGAGGTACAAGATATACTGGGCTGGTTAGGTGATGTAGATGCTGTGATTGGTGCCAGCAAACCGGTTGGTGGTCTGCCAGAGACAGCGACCGAACAGTTGGAACGTTTCATGGAGGTCTACAACGAGCTTGAGGAGAATAGACCAAAGGTCGAGACAATTCAAGCTCAAGGACAGGAGTACATCAAGCGCCAGAACCAGATGAAGGTATCGTCTAGCAATTTGCAGCATACGTTGCGTACACTGAAACAACGATGGGATGCGGTCGTTTCGCGTGCTTCGGACAAAAAGATTAAGCTGGAGATTGCGCTAAAGGAAGCCACCGAATTCCATGACACGCTGCAAGCCTTTGTCGAATGGTTAACGCAAGCTGAAAAGCAACTGTCCAATGCTGAGCCCGTCTCACGTGTTCTGGAAACCATTCAGGCACAGATGGAGGAACATAAGGTGCTGCAAAAGGATGTGAGCACACATCGTGAAGCTATGTTGTTGCTGGACAAGAAGGGTACACATCTGAAGTACTTCAGCCAGAAACAGGATGTGATTCTAATCAAGAATCTGTTGGTTTCTGTGCAGCATCGCTGGGAGCGTGTGGTCAGCAAGGCAGCGGAGCGTACACGTGCTCTAGATCATGGTTACAAAGAGGCGCGTGAGTTCAATGATTCCTGGAATGGCATGATGCAATATCTGCAAGAAACTGAGCAGGTACTAGATCAGATCATAGAGGAAGCCACTGCCTCCAAGGAGCCGCAAAAGATCAAGAAATACATTGCCAAGCTGAAGGATACACACCGTCAGCTAGGCGCCAAGCAGTCTCTCTATGATAGCACTATGCGTTCTGGCAAGAATTTAATGGAGCGTGCTCCAAAGGGAGATCGCCCCGTGCTCGAAAAAATGTTGCTGGAACTCAAGGAGCAATGGACACGTGTCTGGTCAAAGAGCATTGAACGCCAACGTAAGCTGGAGGAGGCTTTACTGCTCTCCGGACAGTTTAGCGATGCACTCGGCGAGCTGCTTGAGTGGCTGAAGAAGGCCAAGAGCCGTCTCAACGAGAATGGACCTGTTCATGGTGATCTGGAGACGGTGCAAGGTCTGTGTGAGCATCACAAGCACATTGAGCAGGATCTGCAAAAGCGTGCCGCTCAGATGCAAGGCGTGCTGAAGACGGGTCGTGATCTGGAACGCTCTGGCAATAATCCCGAGGTGGGACGTCAGCTTGATGAGATGCAATCGATTTGGGAAGATGTTCAACGTGCTGTCGACAAGCGTGGCGAGCGCCTCCAAGTGGCTCTAGCCGATGCCGAGAAGCTGAACGCTCGCGTCCAAGCTCTCTTCGATTGGTTGGATCATGCAGAGCACAAACTGCGCTATGCCAAGAATGCACCCGATGATGAGAAGGTCTCGCGCGAGATGATGGACATTCATATGGAGTTCATGCGCGATTTACGCGTGCGTGAACGTGAGAAGAGCGAAACCTTTGAATATGCCGAAGTGATCATCAACAAGGCCTATCCCGATGCCATTCCCATCATCAAGAATTGGCTGTCAATCATACAACAGCGCTGGGAGGAAGTACGTCAATGGGCGATCAATCGCGAGTCGAAACTGGAGCAGCATTTGCAATCGCTCAAGGATCTCGACGATACCATTGAGGAACTGCTCGCCTGGCTCAGCGGCCTTGAAGGCACCTTGTTGAGTAAGTAAACAATCGTAATTTAAAATGTTTCAAGTATTTAATGCTTCCTCTTCTACTTTTATAGATCTGAAGCACGAACAACTGCCCGATGAGATACCACCTGTAGAGAAACTGATTGAAGATCACAAGGAGTTCATGGAGAACACCGCACGCCGTCAGAATGAGGTTGATCGCGCCTGCAAGCCTCGACAGCTGCCACCAGGTGCACGCAAACCCTCACGTAGCGGCAAGACCCCAGTGTAAGTATTTATGCAGTTTTTTTATAGAGTTTTTCTTTATAATTTATTTCAATGTTTGTTTTATTTATTTTCTGCTATTATTATTTCCTTTTTTTTAAAACTTTCTTTTGTTTGTGATATTTATTTTCCCCCCGCAACGTATTGCACACACTTTCTTTGCCTCAAAATACAAACCACAATCAAAAATTACCCTAAAACTACACAATTGCAACAACAACGCGATATATAGTCGTGGCTCCAGTCACGATCTGCGCGAACAATCGCCCGACGGCACGCTGAGACGTCAAAGGTTTGACACCAACTTTATGCTCTAAATACAAAATTCGTAAAACCACTAAAAAAAAAGAAGATGATTAATGAAACTACTAGTGGCGAATGCGCTTATACCACTTACACACACACAAAACACACATACACGCAAACATACAATACATACAGCCTGGTTGTAGTGAATCTTTTAATTTGTTGCCTAATGAATACACTATATATACATATTCAATTGATCAGTAGCTTTGAAAGCATCTATACCAATACCAATATCAACTGTAGCGCTAAAAAAAAAAAAAGCTAACATAGTGAAACTTTGATCCACTTATCCTATCATAAACTTCATTGATTACGTGAATAAGAATCCTACCATTTCACACAGCATCCAGCTTAATCACTGCTGCTAAAAACTGTTGCTTAATTTTGTTTATATTAAATACTCTTACCTTATACCATGTATTAAAACTTTCACTCTTTTTTTCACAGCTTCAAGGGCTCACGGGATCAGGGACTCAACGCACGCAAGGGAAGGTGAGTTATCACAGCATATATACCCTATATTTTCAAATTTTCTGTGATTGTTCCAAAAATAATAGTGCATGCACTTTTTTAAAACGAAAAAAAGAAATCAATTTCAAATGATATTTTCTTTTGTTCTTTGTTATTTTTGGAATTGCTGCGTAACAAAATTGTATTACTTTTTCAATGTATATTTATCTTTAAATTGTTACTATTGATAAACTATTTTGTATGTGTATATTTATTTGTATATTGTTTCGTTACTTGATCGTCTTTGTTTTTTGTCTCTCTTTTTTATTGATTCTACTTTCATCTTGTCTACACACACGCTACGTAAACGTTGCCTCATATCAAATATAAATATAAAAAAAAAACTATGCATCTTGCTGCTTATATGCTATGCTACATCATAAATATCTCGAACAAAATATATATAAATATATCTCAATCGCTGTACAGTCGTATTACGCCTACACGTGATACGCCCGACAGAGATCGCCTGCCGCACTACGGCCCACGTTTCTCGCCAAGGTAAGTGACCATAGTTGAACAAACTATGTCCCTCCCATTGTTTCTATCACTCACTCATAACAGCAGCTCAAATTGTAATTCATGCATGTATCTTTTGCGTGACTGTGTGCTATAAATAGTAGCAGTAGTTTGTCTCTTGTCCATCTTAATTAGTTCTCATTGTGGTATTATATGTATCTATAGACTTCTAAATTATACTAATTTGATATAAATTTGCTTCGATTAGCTCCACTGGACCCGAGCTCGAGTTCCGTTCGCCACGCGCTAAACTTCTGTGGACCAAGTGGCGCGATGTCTGGATGCTCTCATGGGAGCGCCAACGTCTGCTCCATGAGCATCTCATGTATCTGAAGGATGTGGAGCGTGCTCGCAACTTTAGCTGGGATGATTGGCGCAAACGAGTAAGTTTTTCTCCTACTTTTATGCAGACCTTTTTATTAATAATTCTCTTTCATCGTTTTTATAGTTCCTGAAGTACATGAACCACAAGAAATCACGCTTGACTGATCTATTCCGTAAAATGGACAAGGATAACAATGGCATGATACCGCGCGATGTCTTTATCGATGGCATACTCAATACCAGTAAATTTTTAACAAATCTAATCTAAAGAGAGCATTGTTAACATTTCTGTTTTGTTTGACCATATAGAATTCGATACATCTGGTTTGGAAATGAAGGCTGTTGCCGATCTTTTTGATCGTAATGGTGAAGGTCTTATCGACTGGCAGGAGTTCATTGCCGCCTTGAGACCCGATTGGCAGGAACGTAAACCAGCCAACGATTCCGATAAAATACATGATGAGGTCAAACGTTTGGTTATGCTCTGCACGTGTCGTCAGAAATTCCGTGTATTCCAAGTCGGCGAAGGCAAATACAGAGTGAGTTGAAATCTCTCACAAGCTATAGTTCAACGTTCATTAACTTAATGTCTATTTTATTTATAGTTTGGAGATTCCCAGAAATTGCGCCTCGTCCGCATTTTGCGCAGCACTGTTATGGTGCGTGTAGGCGGCGGCTGGGTTGCTTTGGATGAATTCCTGCAAAAGAATGATCCTTGTCGCGGTAAGTGCTCATATGCGATTGAATTCTACGCTCTAGTTGTGTTGTAAACACACATAGAAACACACACACATTTATATATATATCTATTTATCTAGTTGGACTTCATACATCACATTTTTTTAGTGTAAACTTGTAGTCCACATCACAATGAAAAAACTTCAACATTTACATATCATTTAATACATACAATATATTCAAACCATACCCAGCTCTCTCTCTCTCTCATGCATTTTGTCTATACCTAGATCATGTGCATCATTATTATTACATAAAAAAACAAAACATTTTGTCATATCTCACCATAAATTTGCTCACTCACAAATGCTGTGACAGTGAATAGAATGAGTAGAACTTACGAGTACTTACAGGTGGTACAAGTGTCATTTCTAAGTACTCAAATGAATTCAATACTCATTCTGTAACTGTGTGTTATGCTCATACTTAATAGGTACAGTTGTGCTTAACAACTAATGATTTTTAACGCTAAATACATACACATATATACATATATTTTTTGATACATACCAAACCAAATCATACTATTAATAATAATAATACCAAACGGATATGGTCATTTAACCAACAACAAAAAAAACAAAACCAAATATTTAATGAAAATTGTGCCTAAAATTTATTACTAGCAAAATGAACCTAAGACAAACAACAAAAAAAGAACCTAAACACAAATTTATTCAACCAATTTAAAAAATAATTCCTTTTTTTTAATCTCATCTAATTTTTTGTTTTGGTCGAAAAATTAGTTTAAAACAAATTAACAGCGCGCCTAAAATAATCAATTTTTGAAGTTGTTTTTTGATTAAGCCAAACGCCGCCTCTCATACACACAATAACCAAGCGAATTCAACAGCGAAAATTCCCCAAATATATTAAATGAAATACCAAAATAAAACCCATCCAAAAAAAAAAAAAAAAAAACAAACCGTCAACAGCTTTTAGGGTTTGCCATTTAGTTTTTTTACTCATGCCTCATTTTTGTTGCTTTATTTGTTAACTCTGCATATTTGTATTTATTATTTTTACTTATATTTTGCTATATTACATTGTATTTATTAGTATTTGGATTGTATAACATCACGCCCACACCAACTACTACTACTCCTATGCTTAGAATCTAACATCAAAAATATCCTAACCTTTAACTTTGAGCTTCAAAGCATATTTAGTATTCATTTTAGTGCATGTTTTTTTTTATAATTTGCTTAACATTCGTTGGTACAGCTTTTTGCGCTGTTAACTTACAGTTTAAATGTACTGTAAGTGAGCGCTGTTAACTAACAGACCAATTCATGCGAAATTCGTTAGTATTTTTTCGTTAAGTGTGTTGTTTCGTCCAATTTTTTGAATTTTTTGTATTAATTTTTTGTATACCGTTTTCCGTTTTTACTAATCAAATTTTATGTTTTCCCCTTCTTTTTTTTCTTTTACGACTATGTATTTTGTTTAAAATTTCAAAACGATATCGATACCGAAAACGATAATGCAATATGAATTACATATTTAAATATATACATAAATAAAAACCACGCAATTTTAAACGCTTGCGCTGCCCGCCTGCCCACGCCCAACCTGCACACTCCGCCTGCGCCCAAAAAATACCACAAATATACTAAAAAAAATATATAAAAATACCAAATATTTAAAAAAATCACACACTGAATACTGTGATATACTATTGTAATTTGCGGTAACAAAATTTCGTTGTTATTATTGTTGTTGTTATATGTTCCGCCCCTGCAACAAACAAACAAAAATTACAAATAATTATACACACGACGATATACCCTGTAATATGCGTGTGTGTGTGTCTGCGTGGCGGTTGAATGTGTATGTATATATGGCGTACATATATATATATATATGAAATATATATATATGGTATATACATATATTTATCGGATTAGCCAAGGGACGCACTAACATTGAGCTACGCGAGCAATTCATATTGGCCGATGGCGTCTCACAGAGCATGGCCGCATTCACGAGCAGACGACCCACTCCAAATGCTGCCCAAACAGCCAACAATTCGCAAAATGGCGGCGCCGGTAGCCCCAACTTGCCGCCATATATGAGTGGACAGGGTCCCATCATCAAGGTAAATTTAAATAAAACACAATCAAAAACAAACTAACCTCAAAAGAAATGCAAAATATAAAATGGGTTAACAAAGGCAAACAGAGGATTGAAAAGAACATGAAGATTAATAATTATATAACAGTGATAACTGAAGAAAGCACTCCCCGAATATCCTAGTTCCAAATTCCAAACTATCCCAACTCTATACTACAGCTCAACTAGACTTTAACGAACGCTAAACCCTCAAAAAAAAAAATAAAAATTTAACAAATATTTATTTTATCATTGAGTTAATTGTATTAGTTCCGTTGGCTAGTATTTGTATTAACCAGTTCGTTAAAGCGTAGTTTGACTGTAGTGATAGGGCTGCCCTTCCCCTTGAGGTAAGTCTTGAGTTTCGTTTTGGGTTAATTGTGTGTGTTGTTGACAAAAAGCTCGCTGCTACCGCTGCTGTTGTCGCCGCGTCGCGCCCTCTTGATTTTTGTGCATGAGAATTTAATTGTATTAATTTGTTTATGTATAATTGTTGTTGCTATATAATACATATATACATATACAACTACATTTATCAACATATATATATATATATTTGTATAAATATCAATCTGTTCAATTATTATTACTATTTATTTTGGTACAATATATTCCATAATGCTTTTGAGTTGAAATCGCTAGAAAATCGTAAACTTTAAACCAATGCAAAGCAAAAACATTAAATTTTGAGTATAGGGTTTTGTTTAGGGTTTATTTGATTGTCGCTGTGGCAATTTTGTTGTTCCTTAAATGATCATATAATACACATATATATGTAATTATATATGTATACCGTTTGGCCAAATCTAAAAGCATTTGTACTTATGTTTGGCTAATAGAGAAATACGAAACTCCATTCTATATTATATCACACACTTAGCTGATGAGCACTTGGCCGAATTAATGCCAATATTTGAGAAAATACGTGCACAAGACCAAGTCCCATGCGCCTTTCCCATACATATGGGAGCCGGCGGTACAGTATTTGTACGGTGCAATACCAGCCGCTCGGTACCGTTGAGTCCACACGTACTGCATTGTCATCCAACAACACACTGGGTAAGTTTCGTGCTACAACAAAAGAACAGCAGAAGCACATCTAAACATCTGAAGAAATCAATGAGAAATAAGTGAAGTGAAAGGAAGAGTAAAGCGAACAACAGCTTCCAGATATTAAACTACGGGTTTAAGCGGGTTCTTATGCACTTTCTAATGATTCGCACAATTTTCAATCATTGTATAATTATAAATCATTACATTTTTACAATGTAGGTACGCGAGCGTTCTGTACGTTCCATACCCATGTCACGACCATCGCGCTCTTCGCTCTCGGCCAGCACACCCGATTCGCTCAGCGATAACGAGGGCAGCCATGGCGGTCCATCGGGTCGCTATACGCCGCGTAAGGTCACATATACAAGCACACGCACCGGACTGACGCCAGGCGGTTCGCGTGCCGGCTCCAAGCCCAATTCACGCCCGCTCAGTAGACAAGGTTCAAAGCCACCATCGCGTCAGGGATCCACACTGTCGTTGGATAGTACGGGTAAGTAGTCAATCAGATAAAGATATATAGAGCTGTTTAAGCGGTAGAATAATCTATCCAACAGCAGCTATATTATCTACCCTTATTTATAGAAATATTATCTAATCAAATCTTATTTCCCTTGAAACAGACGATCATACGCCATCGCGCATACCTCAGCGCAAGCCATCCGCATCGAGCACAATTAGCGGCACCGGAACCACTCCACGTCCGGCACGTCTCTCTGTAACAACCACGGCCACAACGCCGGGAAGTCGGCTCAATGGCACCAGCACCATAACACGCAAAACTGCATCTGGGTCGGCCAGTCCAGCGCCCACCAGGTAAAATCTTTGTTCCGGCATTTACAATTAGGTTAATTTAAAGGCTAGATGAAAATGGGCGGGAAACTCCACGGAGTGAGGGGAACATTTAATTTTGATTGTTTGTAAAACACATGATACATTTAATAATTTATGAATTTTATTTATTTTTGAACATGATTTTCGGTTACTGCATTAACAATTGAAACTCACAACCACAACTACAAAAACAACAACAACAACAACAACAAACAACTAAAAAAAAACTCATTGAAAATACGCTAACTAAAAACTTGAATTGGCATCTTGAAATCATCTCGAAATTCTGCTTGAAATTGCAACTAACTGCAACATCAACAACAACTATAATAAAAAATGCTATAAAAATACCGACAAACATAAAAAAACAAATCTTGTGCTCGATTGTAATGCATTCAAACAGCAATGGAGGCATGAGTAGATCATCCAGTATACCAGCACTAACAGGCTTCGGCTTCAAACCGCCTAGGTAATACTCTACAATAAAAAATACAAAAAAAGAAAACAATGAGACGAGTAAACATTACACTAAACAATACATTATGCTATAATTTTAATTCTAATTTCCATTACCTTAGTTTTAGTCTTAGTTAAGTAAGCTCATAAATGATAAAGATTTGCTATTGGTTTATGGTTGTAATAATTATTATAATGTTAACTTTACTCGTAATTTGTTGCCCACTCCACCAACTACTATTCCATACATGCATCTTTAAATATACCAACCAATATATACTAAAGTCGTCCACCCTCACGGATACCGGTTAAAGTGCCCCTCAACGATTCCAAAACATCATCGCCCACCAGCTCGACTGGCAATCCAAGCAGCTTGGGGTAAAGTTCAACTAATAACTAGTAAACAAAATCAGAGAGTATCTTGAGTGCTACTACCACTACTACTGTAGAATATCAAACACGAAAATCAGTTCAAGTAATTATTATTATTATAATTATGTTAAATATTGTTTTTCTTACTCCTTTTATGCTCAACGCTTGTTCAATGTTCATGTTTACAGTTGTAATACAGTGCATGTCAAACTGTACCTGCATTGCGCTTGCTTGATTGCTTTAGTTTTTTATAATTATATCATTTTATATTGCTAGTTTTACTATGCAAACTGATCAATTAAATTCTATATTTAATTGTTATTTAATATTTAAGAAATTTTGTTTAAAATTAAATCTGTTAATTGACTCTTGCTATGATTCGTTTCATAGTTCGCCTTATTTGCAGAAGTTTAACTAAATTTTTAATTTATTTTAATATTATGTTTGTAATGTAATTTAATGCATTTATTTGTAAGCTTTAGAATTTGTTTAAATTAATAATATATAAACACTTTTATGTGTTATATTTGTGCAAGTTATAAGTTATAATTTAATTTCAACTCAATTAAATTATGTTTGTTAAACTCGTTTAATTTTTATACTTTTGGCTAAGCTCATGTTAAATTGTTTCTATTTTTGAATTGAAGATTTAAAATGCATTTACTTATACAATTTCCATTGCATTTTCACAGACGCAACATCAGCGGCAGCTCAACGCCATCGGGCATGCAAACGCCACGTAAGAGCTCGGCCGAGCCCACGTTCAGCTCGACAATGAGACGGACATCGCGCGGCACCACGCCCACTGAGAAGCGTGAACCATTCCGGCTATAAGTCTTGGAATGGAGCAGCAGTTTGAAGATGCCAATTATATGAAACATAACAAACAAATCAACAACAAACACACACAAAACTAACAACGCACTGAAGTTAAATGCTAAACAGAAAAACAGAAACTCTAATCAAATTGTGAATTACATATATACCTGCCCCCTCCCCCCAATGCACTCCTTCCTCTCCGCCACCCAGAAACAAAGGCTACATTAGAATGCAAATGTAGCGTAGCATAGATAGCGCATAGCATTTATAAACATAATTTTATAAAGAAAGGAGCGCTTCATACATTTAAAGGCATAAAAGACAGCGAGAGAGGGAGAGAAAGAGTAATTGATGCAACAATAAAAAATATAGTTTTGTATTGTAAAACAGATACACACACACACACACACACACACACAAAGTTGAGCCGTTACCTTTAGCAATACCAATACCGATACCTACTTACGAGTAATACTACTACAACTAATACTAACTAATGCATACTTTTGCTACTACTAATATTTAATGCCTACTACTACTACTACTACTACATCTACTACTATTTACTAGTTATACATATTTCCAAAATTTATAATTTGTATATACTTATAAACAAACAAACAAAATGCAAAAAATACACTCCAAGTGCTTTAAGGCAAATTAAAAACAAACAAAAAAAAAACAATTATCGAAAAAAAGAAAAGGAAAAATTCTAAAGAAAAAAAAAAACACAAAAAAGAAAACATTCGAATTAAACGCTGAGTCTGTCCGCTGTCATTTGTCCCTCAGCTTACAGCATGATCATGAAATCGCCAGTTTGTGTTCGTGCTGTGGCTTTTGGGGGCGTGGCAGTGGCTTGATTCGAGCGAAAAAAATAATTAATCCCCGTTAAAGAAAATTATATATGATAAACTTTTTAAAAAATATTGATTTTGTTCTGTTAAAACTAATAGTAAAAAACGAGAATAAAGGAAAGAGAAATCAACAAAAGAGGAAAACAAACAATATTTAATTATATACTAAAAGTCATTACTATAAGTTTAATTAATATTTAGTCAATAAGCAAAACAACAACAACACCACACAATCCACATACAATTTTGTATTGCAAAGAAAAGTGGAAGTGAGAAAAAAAAAACCGAAATAAAAATAAAAAATGCAAATTTCAAATGAAAATTCATTTATATAAATATTGTATAATACTAATACATAAATTATTTTGTTATACGAAACGATAAAGCAAATGCATTCAACGTTTTTTGTAATTCAATTAAATTAAAACATAAAAACAATTCAAAACGAGAAATCAACATTTACAAAGAAAATAATAAAAGAAAAATTTAATAACAATACTCAAGTATTTTTATTTCAATCTAACCATATTTACTTCTTTTTTTAGACCCTGTCGATTCGTATGTAACAGGTAGAAGGAGGCGTGGCAGATCCCACAAAGTGTTTATATTCTTGATCAGGAAGAGAATCCGAGTCGATTGAGCCTTATCTATTCTCAATCCCTCACTGGTGGAAGCTAGAAATTTGTGCTTTGGAACATATATTCAAAATTACATACCAAACCTACTTTTTTGATATTATTGATTATCGATTAACGATATTTTTTGTGGGCCGCCAGAAAATTTGAAGGGATCACTAAGAGTATAAGTCATAAAGTCAGTCCGATAAATATGCCAAAAAATCTGTAAAAAATGGAATTGTGCTTAAATTGGAATTCGATTTATTTAATTTATTCAGAGTTTGTTTGTTTTGACACATTGAAATTTGGTTTATATGTTTATGTTTTGTATTTTATGCTATGATCCAAATGGATGCTGGATGCTTGTTTGTAATTCATAATTCATAATTCATAATCCATAGTTCGTTATTCATAATTCGTAATTTTGTATTCGCTACACAGAAAACATTCAATTAGTTAGACATTTAAATACGTATGAATGTGAATGCGTATATAATATTACTGTTAGTATTATGTAGTTAGTTGTTAGTTGGTTTCGTTAATATCGATCTGAAATCAACTGACTAGAATGCTGTTATCCCCATCCTCAAAATTTGAATAACTATTGTGCCGAAAAACTTCCGTCATTCGTTCTTTGTTTCGCCTTCTTTGTGCTGTCAGATGGAATGAGGGACATCATTGTCGTCTCTATATTGAGAAAATGTAGACCCATTTATACTAAATTGTATGCAATTGCTGTTTATGCGTATAGTAAATATATATTTTAGTATATATATATATAGTATGTATGGTACGTTTACGCCTGCGCTGCCAGTTGGTGCTGCCAAAATACTTAGTTTTTATCTGTTTACTGTCTTTCTTTTCATTTAATATTTTCTTTTGTTCTAGTTTATGTTTATGAATGCCCCTACTAAACATAGTTCTACACCTAGACTAGGCGTACGTTTTCCATCAATAATATCGTTCGACATAATGCCGCAAGTCTTTTGTAAGCCTTTATAAATACACATATATATATATACATATATGGATAAATGTAAACATAAAACTAAATACGAATACAAATCTATCGTTTATATAGTATAGAAATTAGCTAATCCGGCTCGTTAAAGCTAACTAAACATTCGAGCTGCTCGCGACTAACGGTACGTAAACATATAAATCTATCGTTATATTTATATATATATATATATATATATAGACTCGTATTAGATATAACTTAAGTATGCCAATGCTCTAGGAATAGATATTGCTATATACTTTTGTTTTGTTTACATTATCAACGATAGCTTTAACAGCGTTTTGGC